>JBBPBX010015645.1:9761-49164 GCA_038048925.1 Garcialebias charrua | reverse complement strand
GCTAAGAGATCACAGCTTCACTGCAAAAACCTTGAGGGCCAGCTACGGTACTCTTAAAGCTTAACAGTCACATTATTGAATAATGTTTCATTGAGTTTATGCTGTCAGTTGTTCTACTGATTAAGTTCAGGAATACACAGTCCTTTGCCTGATGTGTAGGACTGTGTTTCAGTTTATACTTAAACAGTTAGTTCTGTTTATAGGATGTCAAAATGTAAGAAAATGAGTTCCAACTGGTAGAAACAAAGTTTTGCAGAAAGTTTATTAATACAGTATTTAGCTGAATTATTTTGGATACAGTTACCTTTGTGTTTTTTATTTATTTTTATTTATAACAATGTAAAAGATAAGTGGTTTATTTCTAAATCCTTTTGCCTTTGTGTTTTTATTTATAACAATGTATATTCAGTCTCATTAAAAGTTATGTTTCCTTGTAAATACATTTGCATGTTATAATTTAATGACACGAGATGGTACTCCGCAGTTACTCACTACTTGAGTAGGTTATAATCAAAGTACTTTTTTACTTTTACTCAAGTAAATTTTTGGATGCCTACTCACTACTTTTACTTGAGTAATATTTGGTTCAAGTAACAATACTTTTACTTGAGTAAAAATTTTGAATACTCTACCCACCTCTGCACACACTTGAGTAGATGAATAAATTACTGTAATTCCTGTTTAAATGCAATTCATCCTTCCATACAATGCAGTGACTTCAGACTTTGCCAGCAAATTAAAAGTTGAAGCTAAATCATTAAATTATCACCATCTTTGTGTTAGATTTATTTATAAAACACATTTAAACACTGCTTGTATTGTTACATTAAAAATAAAAACACACACATTCTCTGTCACAGCTAAGAAACGAGCAGCTTCAGCTGCCAGAGACACTGGCATCACGTTTTCTCTCTTTAAAACAGAACAAACATGCTGATCTTCTTTCATTCACACGGTGGTGAAGCCCGTCATGTTTACATTTCATCTGCGTGGTTATCTCGTGTCGCGTCGTCACTTTTCAAAGCTTTTTTATCTATGAAGCGTCGAACTCCCACACGTTGTAGGACTTATTTACAGTTTTCTCTGCGTCGCGTCGGTCATTTAAAATAGACTTTGAAAACAGTCTCTGCTCTGTTTCCTCCTCCCTCCTCGCTCTGTTCAGAAGCGCCACACACGCGCAGGCGCAGCACGCTGACGTTGCAGAGTTTTTTGTTTTTTTTTCAAACTTTATTCAGTCAGCCAGCTTGCCTTTGACAAAGCTTTACCGGTGAACAAAACAGCTCCGCGGCGCCGTGAAAGATGCATAATCGCGCGACACAACGAATCGATGATGAAATTCGTTGCCAACACTTTTAAAAATCGATTTTTATCGATTTTATCGATTCGTTGTTGCACCCCTAATTACCGGTAATGAAAATTCCTTTCAAAGTGAGTTTAAAATTAAAAAACGTGTTTCTTCATGGGCCATCCGACTACACGCAAATGCAACATCTGTGACGTAGGAGAAGGAACCTCAGTTTGCATCTGCCATGATAACGCATATTCATTCTCTGCCAGATCGCCTATTTTTTTGTATAACTTGAAAAATGCCGTTACGTTGTGTTGCATTTGGGTGTTCTAATATCATCAGTGAACAAGTGAGCCTTTTCACTTTCCCAAAAGATTTAAACCTTCGTCAAGAATGGAATAAACAAAGCTGCCCCACTCGGAGCTCCCTCGCTTCCTGAAAAGGTAAGACTCAAATAAATATGGGTGCGGACCTAAATTAGAACCTGCTGTTTCTTCTTCATCTAACTTCCTGCTTCCAAACTGAAGACAAATCGCTCAAATCTTCACTTAAATTGCTAAATTCGTCGGTTTATTTCTTGTCCGCCATTAATATGTAAAAGGGGCGTTCTAAAGACGTTCCTTCTCCTACGTCACAGATGTTGCATTCGCGTGTAGTCGGATGTCCTGTGAAGAAACGCAGTTTTTAATTTTAAACTCACTTTGAAAGGAATCTTCATTAATATATCGTTTTGTTTGCTAAAACGAACATAGTTGAATGATACAAGATATTTATGTTGTGTCACTATATGCAAAGTTCAAAAATGATGTCGCACACTTTAATGCTCATTATGTCCAAACATGTATTTTTTTTTCTTTTGAACGTCATGGTTTTATCTGCAGACATATATTTTTAGCGTTTCAACATTTCTCTTCTCAGACTGGCTGTGCTCACCTCCCAGCTCAATGAGCGCCGCGCTCCTCTGTTCAGGCCCAACTCTGGTCAGCCTGCGGGTCCTCGCCAAGGTAAGGCCGCACGGACGCCTCCTGGTGTTGCTCTTCATTTTAAACCGAAAACTTCGATCCTGCAGAAGATGCTTTTTATTTTTATTCATTCCTTCTAGTACTGATTTATTTAAAGGAGCGGATTGTGCTGGAATCTCTGGAACCTGCGGACATCTTTCTTTTTTGTGTTTTATTGCCAGCCGTGTCTTTGCTTTTGATAAATGGTTTGATTGCAACAGGTGATTCTTACGGGCCCTCTCCTGTGAGTGGAGGTGCTCCATCCCCTCCTATAATGATCGAGGGTCCCAGGCGCCCTCCTTCCGCCCCAGTTGGGCGAAGAAATGACCCGTACGGTGAGTCCACGTGGATCTCCTCACCTTCAGTTTGTACCAAAGCTGGACATCGTCTCTTCTCTACATCCGTTTCTTGAAATTATTTTTTCCAAACCTGACTTCATTTTTTCAGCTCTCTCCCCTTGGTATTTAACTTTTATTTCTTCCTTGCATGTAAAGCACCCATGACTTACTTCTTCTTCCTTCCTTTCTTTTTATTTCAGTTGAACCATCAGAAAAATAACCTTTTCTTTTGTTATTGCTGTACCATTTACCGTATTCTCCGTTGTACAAGTCACATTTGTTATTTGTCACCGCTGACCCCTTGGAAACGTGTGCCAGTGTTGTGGCAACAATCGATTGGCTGCCACGGGAGGACTCGCTGTTGCAGTTTTTCAAAATTTAACAGGATTAACACCAACAGACAATTGTTTGTTTGCTCGATATTATAACAAAGGTGTCTCAGTTTAACTTTTTCCTTAATAAATTCACTTTAATGGTCAATGTTTGGCGAGGGGGGCGGTGGGGCTAGCGGTACAGGAACATATGCGCCTACCGGTAGTTGTCAAAAGCCTGGAGGGCCCTCGCACCTCTAGTGACTGCAAATGGTATGTTTACATTTAAAGCGTCAGTCAAAAATAGTGTTATGAATACAGTATATAATATATCCTCAGACTGATGAAGCTCTGCGGATAGAGGGCGAAACTAGGGGTGGGCGATATATCGAATATACTCGATGTATCGCGATATTTTAAATGTACGATGGTTAAAACGGCTATATCATCTATATTGAGAATCCTCCTGCTGTTGCGCGGGCTCCCACTCGCCCCCCTCCTTCCTGCAGGCTGCAGGAGGACGGAGCCGCGGAGACTTTCAGCACATGTAATGTAAACACGGCAGATATGAAGAGCGCTGCCAGCTGCTGAGGGGGAAAAACAATGTTCTTTCTGAGCTAGTTTGGATTAAATTGTCAGATGAGGGCATAAAAAATGTTTTTGTAGACGATGCTGAAAATAATCCCGAAGAAAGGTCGGAACTACGAATCTTTTTCACCATTTAAACAGCGGAGTGGAGCATGATGAAACGGCAGAACCAAGTGTTTTTCCAGCCTGCTGCTTCATTAAAACAAACCACGGGTCTGAGCTCATTTAGTCATGCGTGCACCGCAGAGAGAGGTGGAGACATTATTAAATCAGCATTTTATCATTATCGCTAAAGATACGGTCCTTAGCGGCGGCTAACAAGATGGCTAACGCTTTAGCCGTCTTCTTCCACAGCTGAGACTGACCGTGTCTTTAGCGATAAGATAAGATAAGATGCCTTTATTAATCCCACAGTGGGGAAATTTACATTGTCACAGCAGCATAGAGGACATGGACCAGTTCAGAAAAATGTTAAAAAATCTCTATATACATAAATAATTAGCCTGGCCCTCGCCTTCCTGCACAGCTCCGCTCAATTCTCATTTCCCTTCACTGCACAGTCTGGGACTTCTCCCATCCACAAGGATATCTCCGGTAGGTTTTGACCGGACCAATCAGAGAACAGAAGGCGGAGTTTTGAACGACGTCGACTGACGTCGTCATTCAAAATGGCTGCCGCCGCGAAGGAATTTTCAATAAAACAAGGTAAAAAACTATTATTTCTCTGCTGAGAAAAAATATATTTCATAGCTGACGTTATATCAGAAGTGTTCCTGAGCTTAACAGTTCCTAAATCAATTCACGAAATGGTCAAATCTGCTGGATATTAAATAGTTTCGGTTTGATATTTTCCAAACAGCCTCGGGTGCGCTACGAAAATAAATGATAAAAAATCGAATTTTATCTCAAATGTTTCATCTAGGCCAACAGTCAGTAAATTAAAGACATATAATTACACACTGGTGGCAGAAAAAATATCCACCGAGTGGTTTCTGAGCAATTTATCTGATAGCCTGGACCTCGCCAGGCTAAACTAACAAAACTCTGCCTCCTGTTCTCTGATTGGTCCATTCAAAAATCTCCAGGAGAAATCGTTGTCTATGGCAGAGATGCCAGACCCTAGTCCAAAGCGAAGTGAAGGACAAGGGTCTGGTTTAAACCAGGCTAATAAATAATACAAATTAGTACAAAAAAACACTGAAACAGTATAAAAACGAAATATAGCTACTAAGAGCTACTAAGAGCAGCGCGTGTTGTACAGTCTGATGGCGGCCGGAAGGAAAGACCTGCGGTATCTTTCCTTCACGCACTTAGGGTGCCGCAGCCGGGCACTAAAGGAGCTGCTCAGGGCTGTCAGAGAGTGGTGCATGGGGTGGGACGGGAACTCCAGCATGCGCTGAAGCTTGGTCCTCATTCTCCTGTCGGCCACCACCTCCACTGGGTCAACATGACACCCAAGGACAGAGCTGGATTTCCTGAGAATCTTGTTCAGTCTCTTCCTGTCAGCAGTGGAGATGCTGCTACCCCAACAGACCACTCCATAGAAGATGGCTGATGCCACCACAGCATCAAAGAAGGTCCTGAGAAGAGTCCCCTGCACACCGAAGGACCTGAGTCTCCTCAGTAGATGCAGTCTGCTCAGTCCTTTCTTATAGAGGGCAGCAGTGTGGTCAGTCCAGTCCAGCTTGTTGTTAAGATGAACACCCAGGTACTTGTAGGACCTCACGATCTCAATGTCCATTCCCTGAATGTTCACTGGCACAGCAGGAGACCGTTTGGACCTGCGAAAGTCCACCACAAGTTCTTTTGTTTTTCCGGTGTTGATCTGCAGACAGTTCCTCTGGCACCACTCCACAAAGTTCTTAGTCAGTTCTCTGTACTCCCCATCATCTCCATCTTTGATGAGACCGACGATAGCAGAGTCATCTGAGAACTTCTGCAGGTGACAGCTTGCAGAGCTGTACTGAAAGTCAGCGGTGTAGAGGGTGAAGAGGAAGGGGGCAAGGACTGTTCCTTGTGGAGCCCCCACGCTGCAGACAACCGTGTCTGACTGACAACCCTGGGTCCTCACATACTGTGGTCTTTTTGTGAGGTAATCCAGGATCCAGGTGATGAGCTGATGGTCTAAACCTGTGTTCTCCAGCTTGTCTTTCAATATCACTGGTTGGATGGTATTGAAAGCACTAGAGAAATCAAAAAACATGATTCTCACTGTGCTCCCAGCAGTCTCCAGATGAGAAAGAGAGCTGTGAAGGAGGTAGATAATGGCATCCTCCACTCCAATGCCAGATTGGTAGGCAAACTGTAGTGGGTCCATAGATGGACTCACCAGGGGGCGGAGGTGGGAAAGAATCAGTCTCTCCAAGGTCTTCATCAGGTGAGATGTCAATGCCACCGGCCTGTAGCTGTTGAGGTCTTTTGGATGTGGGGTCTTCGGGACTGGTACCACGCAAGATGTCTTCCACAGCTGTGGGACTTTCCCTAATCTCAAGCTGAGATTAAATATATACCCAGTCACATCACACAGCTCATCTGCACAGGTCCTGAGAAGTTTTGAGCTGATGCCATCTGGACCTGCAGCCTTCCTGGTCTTTATCCTCCTGAGCTCATTTCTCACCTGGGGTGCTGTAAATGTCAGGCTGGATTGGGGGGGCGGGGTGGTTGTGCTGGAATGTACGTCAGCAGGGGACATGTTTGGAGGTGAGTTCATATTGAGAGGAAGCGGGGTGAATGTGGGAGAGGTGAGAGGAAAGTGTGTCGGTCTTGTCGGACAGGGAGGCGTCAGCAGTGGTGCCTGTGTAGTGGGAGGCGCAGGAGAATTATCAAACCTATTGAAAAATAGATTGAGTTCATTCACCCACTTCTGGTTCCCACACTCCTGGGAGACAGGCTTTTTATGGCCAGAAATAGATTTAAGGCTATTCCAGACATATGCGATCGTCATATACGATATATGATAAACAGCTGATTTAATAATGTCTCCACCTCTCTGTTCACGTTTCTGAGTGGAGGCTGTCGTGTTTTTACACAAGGATTCAATGCGACACTTTGTAGAGCAACTTAGAGAACGTCTTCGTGAACCCGGAAACAACCCCCTGACCCTTTCACAATAAAACCGGATACAGTACACAGAGGCTCACATTTACTGCAGTACACAATACCTGTGATAAATCTGTTCTTGTTCAGAGGTTTTGCAGACATTGCCTGAACTTGGCACAGTTTGAAACTTGTGCACATTTTGTGGTTTGTTGTTAAAAATTACCAGCACATGCAAATAGTTGAGAGTTGTTACCTGTGACTGTTCTGGGTCAGTAAATTTTATGGCCACTGTTTACACTTTTGTTTTTGTATTTTAAAGGCCTTAAATGTTTTGATTTAATATTTTTTTAATGTTAAAAGCACAAGAGCACCTTTTTAAGTTTAAATTATTTATTCTTCCTTTTTGCTTGAAGTACTTTTTATTTATGTGTGCAATTGATGGTTAAAATAAAATATTTAAGTTTGTTCAAATTTAGTGTTGACATTTTTTAATCAATTTTGAATCATTTTTTCATTGATTTTGGAGATATCGCGATATATATCGTGTATCGTGATATAGCCAAAAAATATTGCGATATATTTTCCTCATATCGCCCAGCCCTAGGCGAAACGTCTCTATACAAAAGAAACTGTCCTGATGACCTGATTGAGAATGATTGGATTCGATACCTGGATGATTGAGCATGAACTTTGTTGCCTTGAACCACTTTTGCTGTGCCTGCCTGGGAGGAGTCGACGAGGGACAGGACAGCCCCCAGAAACCATCTTAGCTCCAGCAAACTGGTTGGTCTACTTAAGGTGTTTACTGCTTGGTGGGGAAACAGTGTGCTGGAACTACTCTGACTAATGAAGCCCTTCGGATAGAGGGCGAAACGTCTCTATATAAAAGAAACTGTCCAGATGACCCGACTGAGAATTATTGGATTTGATACCTGGATGACTGAGCATGAACTTTGTTGTTATGAATATGAAAAAAAAGGTATATAATTTGCAGGACTGGCAAAGCCATGCAAAAAATTGTGACTTATACACCGGAAACTACGGTATGTCTTGAAGGCTCCAAAATGTACTTTTTCACTGTATTAAAGCAGAATCTAGTAAATAATTTATTTTGTTGAGTTTTTTTAAATTTAATTTTAAACCTTTTGTGATACTTTTCCTTTTTGTCTTGTAAAATTGTTTCCCGGAAACAATTATTGTTCCTTGGGGGTCCGTCGTCATCCATTACTTTTTATTTTCTCAGGTCCTCGTCCTCCATCTGATCCACATGGTTGTTACCCTGAAAACAGACACGTCCCTGGGATGGGTATGTTTTTTTAAAGTTTCTGTGTTTCCTGCAGTCCAGACTACTTTTAACACCTTTGTCCTCTTTCAGACATGATGGGACCTCGCAGCTCGTCTCCAGCCATCCTGGATGGAACCGTAAGTCTTTCATGCTCCACACGTGATTGTTTAAATACAACGCATCCCTTCCGTTTGTAGAGCGGGAGCTGCGAGTTACATTTCAGTGTGTCCTTGCTCTGAAACAGACCCGAGCAGTAGAGCCACAGATAAAAGCAGAAACTCAGGCTGTGGTTTCCACAGAGAGTCCAGAGCCAGTGAGTATGTGAAGGTCACGTCCAGGTGCTCGGTGTATGAAAGGCACTCTAACTTCACTGGGATGCTGAAGGAGTTTGACGTTTTCATTAATTGGGGATGAGTTTGTGGTTTCACTTGTGGCAGACAGGAGCTGAAATGCATCTTGGTTGTGTTTTTGGTTTTAAATGTAACGGTGTCAAAGGTCAAGTGATTCAAAACGTGCTCTGGTTTTTCACTCAAATCAACACTGTGGTTACTGGTCGTGTGCTTCAGCCCTGGTTTAACCCACTTCTTGTTTGGGAGTGAATCGTGCGGCTCATGGGTTCGGCTCATGGGTTTCTTCACTGCATGACTAACATCTCGGTCCATCTGAGCGCACAACGTTTGGGACTGATCCTGACAGATTTCTCTTTCACACGCTGCTTTAAGGGACCTGGATCCTTCCTGGTGTCACCGATCAGAGACTCGCCCAGCTCCATGGCCCAAGGACCTCCACCAGGCCCTGAACCCCACGACCCACTACTTCCTCCTGGAGCCGGTGTGCGTCTGCCGCCACCCGGACCTTACAGATTTTTACGACCGGGCCCGTACCAGCTCCCGCCTGGTCCTCTTCCTCCAAATGTGCCTCCTCCCTATCACGGTCCACCTCTGCCAGCCAATGGTTTGCCCCCTCCTGGACCCATGGGAGGAGAGTTTGGACCTCGACCTGCCAATGGACTTGTATTTCACCCCAGACCAGGTCCTGGACCTCTAATTGATCATCGAGGTCCTCCACCACCACACTTCCGTCCCCCTCATAGTTTTGGACCCGTTCCACCACCCGGTATGTTCAGTCCTAAGTTTTAGATGTTCCTGGTCTCAGTAGCAGCAGATCCGTCATTACTTCTAAACATGTTCGTTTTGTGGATTTCATCCTTTTAGGTGTCCGTGGGCCTGTGGGACCTCGACCACCTGTCCCTCCTGATATGCGCTTCCCAGGACCCCGAGACCACATCACCCCACCGATGGACCTGCCTCCAGGTGTCCGACCCCTACCTGGCAACGCATATGGTCAGGCTGCACCCAGTGCCATCCAGAACTCAGCGGGCCCTCAGAGCGGCCCTGGTCAGGACCTGCACATGAGGCAGGAGCCCCCTCAGGACTCAGCGAGACCACCACTGGTCAAGCCTTAACACCGCCTCCAGCTACGGCAAAGGAATTAACCACATCTTCACCTCTAAACTAATAGGAAAACCAGATCAAGTCCAAAAACGGTCATGATTTTCATTTTTCTGTTATTTAATTCAATATTAAAAAAGAAACCAGGTCTTTAAAGAATCAGTGTCTCTGAGAAGCCTATTGTGCAATAACACTTCAGATGTTTAATCTTTTAAAAATATATAAATTACATTTTGAATGTTTTCTGTGGAAATCATTTTTTTTACATGAATAGCATCAGCGTTGAAGTTTTAGCATTTCAAGATTTCCACTTGTTTCAAACGAACGTACAGGAAATGTGTCATTTGAAGGGCAGATGTATAAGTTATTTTACTACCTTGATAGAACTTTTAATAATAAAGGATGTAAACGTGTCACGTATCGACTACAGCATGTGTTTTATAAACTGACCAGGCCGTGAAAGAGATGAAAACTTCAGATAAATTATGGAGTAAACATGAACTGAAGGTTGGATAAACAAACCTTTTTACCAGTTTTCAGTAACTCTTAACAAAAATTTTTTAACACTGATTCTTGTTTTTCCACAGTTCAAGAGGACAAAAATGTTCATTTAGCTATGATGTAAAATATGAGTTAAAACCTCGTAGTCAAACGGACCAGTTCCATGTTTTAGTGAATTTCAGGTTTACAGATTTTTCTGCCTTCGTATCACATCAGAGTCTCTGTGAGGAATCAGAACGGGTTGTAAAGCAGATCAATAAACCCAAGATTTAATTTGTCTGCGCATTAATTGATGCACAGTTACAGAATATTTAAACCTCACAGTGTGAATGTTTATGAAGCAGTCACACTTTTGTGATCCATTTTTCAGCATCTTTCTTGTTCCACAACTTTTGTGCCATTTCAACAAGTCAAATGTCAAAACGTTCGGCTCTTTCAAGACAATCCTGCCATGACTTTTGGTATCTGTGCAGCTTTAGCTTTTTGAAATATTTTTTTCCTCAGAAAATGAATTCATCTCATTTTTACATCCTTCAAATCTTCAGATCTGTTTACAACCTTTTACTGCTCCCTTCGCATTTTGTTCTGCCTCCTTGTGAAAATTTAAACTTTTCAGCTAATTTCAGCTCGTTGTGCTCTCACGTAAATTTTTGCAAATTTCAGCTTTTTCTGCTAATTTTAGATTTTTTTCAGCCAATTCCACATTTTTTTTTCCTTGTTTCAACCTTTTTCAGTCTTAATTCAGTAAAAGAAAAGAAAAAGTGCTCTCTCCACTTCTGGTTCAGATTTTTTTTAGCTACTACTTTTCAGCCTTTTTTTATTAATTTCAGCTATAAAAAATAATTTCCACTTTTTGTGCTCATTTCTGCATCTTCAGCCTAATTGGTCAAACATGTTCTTTCTGCTCACTTCTGCTAATTTAAGTTGTTTTAAGATGCATGTGTTTTTCATTGTTATTTTTGCTTTGTTCAGCCTAATTAACTTATGTTAATTTCAGTTTTTCTCTGCCATTTCAGCTACTTTTTAGCAGTTTTTAATGCAAATGTTTTCAGCTAATTCCACATTTTTTTGGCTTATTTCAGCTCTTTCTGCTTTTTTGGTTTTGCTCATTTTAGCTTTTTTAGCTAATTTTCTAATTTCTGTGCTCATTTTCTGCTTTAAACTCAATTAAGCAAAAAATAATAATTCCTGGTAATTTAGGCTTTTTCTTACATTTCAGCATGTTTAATTATTGTCAGCTGTTTTACAGTAATTTCTTATGCAATAAGCATTCACACTGCATTTTCACAGGAAATGCAAATTTTTTTTTTTCTGGTTGGTTAGATGGTAAATGGCTGTATGACACTTGGCTCTCTAAAAGTTTATCTTTTGCATCAATAAGATTCAAATGATAAACTGCACATAACTAAAAGCAGAAATACTCAAACTGCTACGTAAAGTGTTTAAAGTACACAATAGACAAAAAAGGACTCATGGTAGTTGGAGTTTATTAAAAATCAAACGTGTGATTCATCTCAGTCACACAAACAAAACGAGATGTCTCAGTTCTGACACTGAATTAAATCTTTGCTGGTAATTCATCAGTTAAGTGTGTCTTACAGGGTTTTTCAGATTTTTGATGTTACAAAAATAAAATCTAAAAGATCACGTCATGACATTAAAAACACATTCTGAACGTTTACCGGTAAAGAACAACCCATTCAGATAAAAACATGACACAAAGTAACACCGAACTTCAGAGAGAAGTTCAAGTCTCTGAAGCACCAACACTGGTTTCCTGCTTGTTTTACCATGAAGCTCTTCTAATGTGGACAGGATCTTAAAATCACTAATACTGATATGCGTACAAGGACACAATTCATGGGGCAATTTTTATAAACATTATTAAAAACTTGGATTTCTGTTCCAGTATCATGATAATCGAGGCTGGATATATTTATTTTTTGTTCACTAATTATGCTTTTCGTGTAATGTGGCGATTTAAAAAATAAAGAGCTCTCTTCATTTCAAATGACGATATTTAAATTTGCCTTTAAAGGTGACAACGCAGAGTTCATTTTCCCTAGAATTAAATAATATTGGTTTATAAATTAAAACCATAAGATAAAAAAAGCTATTGATGTTAAAGCAACAATGAAAAACAAATGGAATATAGGATGTGCAAAACCACACGGAGTGAACAGAAGCGTGGACTTTTCACAAGTTACAAAATGTTAATGGATGAGGCAGTAGGTTAAACATTTGGCAAACTTCATCATGGTTTTATAATTTTATGTGCATATACCAAAAAAAAGGTTAAAAATCCTCCAAACGGCAGAAAAGGTGACACATTTGGAGTTTAGTCTTGTCGCTGTTTTTACTTCGCTCCGTTAAAACCCTTTAACTCACCAGCCTGCGTTGAAAACAATGCAGCACCTATTATTATCCACCCGACAAGGGTTTCTTAACTTTATATCTTACTCTTCCTTCAACTTTAATACGGCCCGAACCGCAACGTGCACCTCCCATAAGTTATGTCCAAACGACCGGCTCGGCACCGTGATGTGTGCCATTACTTTTATTGACATTTCGAGTAACCATGGCGACATAATTTACAAAGAGCTCATTTTTATTAGTCATTTTTTATCAATTCTGGTTGCAAATCAAATACTGTATCCAAGCTGGCCGCCTGAACTAAAAAGGAAAAATACTATAAATCAGACGTTTTTAGAGATATTGAGCTGAAATTTGGTGTAGTAGTTGAGAGAGCAATGCCCACTAAATAATCAAAACAAATTAAAGATGGCCACCAAAGCTACATTTTAATGGCTTTAACTTGGCTATTTTTACACATTTGGTGTGGTTATTGGAGGTGCGAATCTCTGTGTCTGGAGAATCGATTCAATTCCGATTTTTGGTATCACGATTTGATTCAAAATCGATTTTTCGATTCAGAAATGATTTTTGATTCAGATACGATTTTTCTATTAAAATGGTCATAAATTTAGTTTCAGTTTTGTAACTGACAAGCTGAAAAGAATACACAATGTAAACAAATAGAACATTTATTTAAAATAATAATTTTAGGTTCCTAATTGTATAAAAAAATTGCATCGTTTGATATTTATACCAAAAATAGGAACAATTACAAGAATGTATTAAATTCTGTAACTTAAATAACCAGTACTGTATTAGGTTAGCTTTTTGCTCTGTTACTTATAGAAGATTATTGTTTGAACTAGTTTTGTTTTTAAAAAAAGGGGCAGATAAAATAAGATTTATTCTTCTTTCTGCCACCTTTCATTTTATGTATTCTTTCATATGGTTTTATTTTCTTTATCTTTTGGGTTTTAATGTAAATAAAAAAATAAAAATAAAATCGATTTTGGGGCTTTTACAATCGATTCTGAATCGCCAGGACTAAGAATCTAGATTCTTTAAAAAAAATCGATTATTTTTTTTCCTGCACCCCTAGTGGTTACCGGTATATATGAGAACTTTCTCCATTACATACTGAATTCAAATAAAAAAATCCAAGATGGCCATCATAGCTTAAAAGAACAAATGACTCATTGATATTTTGCCATTTTGAGCTGAAACATGATGTGGTGGCAGCCGAACCTGAACACATCGTACTGTCAAATCAAAATTTAAAAATGTCCGCCACGCGGCGGTCCCCGTCAAAAGTTTCTCCAGGAACTTTCTAGTTGCTTTATTTCAATTCGACTCGGATAACTGGAACAGGAATCTCTTTCATTTGTAACCAGAGTGCAAATACAAAAACTAAACGTTTCACAAGAGATTAGATGTTTTCCAACATGATTAAGAAGTTAATGTTTTGCTTTTTCTCCGCTCATTTAAAAGTCCAGAGTCCAGTGGCACAAACGCAACAAACTTGAAGAAAAAAAAAAACTCCTAAATATCTGTAATCTACACGTGGAAGACTAAACATGAGGTGGTTTCAAACTGATTTAACGTGCTACTGCATGAAAAAACCATATAAAGTGTTAAGATTTTTGAGTTTCCGGCTGAAAACAAAAGCACTTCAATACAAAACCTTTGAGTGAGCTGATGTGACAAACATCTGGATCAGTTTGTGCATTTTCTTCAGAAATCCCACAGCCTTCATTTGGTATTACTGGATGAGGAGGAGGCTTTATGGGATTAAAGGAGGTGAGACGAGTTTAGCTGTCTTTGTGTAGCGTCTGATGGAGGTGGAGGTAAAGTGGTTTCTTTGTGAGAAGCTGCAGTTTCTTCCTCTTGAAGTCGGTCGGCTTCTTGTACCTGAAATCCAAGAAGGAACCACATTTTACTTTGTGTCGCCGCAGGAAACGTTGCCTCGATTAAAACGCACTCACAGTTCTATTACGATGGGCCCGGGTTTGATCTCGTCCAGTTCCATGAAGGCGAAACATTTTGTGCTGGTGAACCTCTTCTTGGGCTTGTAGTGCTTAAATTCAAAGAAGATCGCTGCTCCTGGAAGAATCAACCACATAAGGATATTATGAAATCCGAAGAAAACTGTCACAAAGATGGTTTAAAGCAAAGTTATGAACAATTAGTATCTTACCTGTTGTAGATGGCTCTTTGAACAACTCCACTTGGGAGAAATTTGAGTTGAATTCTGACTGAATTGATGAGCTAAAGGCTAGTCGGAGCTCTGGACTGAAACCAACACATTTATGCCATTAAAAAAAAAAGTCCAAGCTCTAAATTTTCATGCTAGTTTATGCAATTATTTTATAAACTTTTGAGTTTGTGTCGAGGTTACACAGTTGAACAGAGTTTTGCGTTTGTTTTCTTTACAAGCACAAATATTGCTAGCAGCAGCTAGCTGTAGCACTGAGTGCAGCCCGGGTTCCTCCTGTAATATCTGCCAGAATAATAAACAAAACGGTAAATTGACAACCAAGTAAGAATTCATAAAATAGTGTTTACACGAAGCACTATGAAATGATTGAGATCGGAGCCATTAAAAAAATTAATCCACTTTGGTCTCAATCCCGCTCAGACTAGCCATTAGCTCATTAATTCAGTCACGATATTTCTCCAAACTAAGGTCAATCATAGAGCTATCTACAACAGGTAAGATATTTGTTCATAAATTTTCCACAGAACTTTGCTACAAAAGATTTAAGTTAATCCTTAAAGTAATGTAATATATTTCAAATTCTTTGAAAACTTTTAGAAACATGCAACTAAGGTAAACAGAACAATGTCACAGCTGTGAGAGCGGGATTACACGTTGCATTAAGAAGGTGCAAAAATCAGCACTTTGGATCAGTAGAGGTAGATCCAATGTTCTCGCTGCCATTTAAGATTTTATTTATATCTATAGATTTTCTATGGGGTTAAGGTCAGGCGAGTTTGCTGGCCAGTTAAAAACAGGGATACCATGGTCGTTAAACCAGATACTGGTAACTTTGGCACTGTGTGCAGGTGCCAAGTTCTGCTGGAAAATGAAATCCGCATCTCCATAAAGTTGGTCAGCAGCAGGAAGCATGAAGTGCTCTAAAACTTCCCGGTTGATCGTAAACGTAAAAAAACCTAGTGGGCCAACACCAGCAGATGACATGGCACCCCAAACCATCACTGACTCTGGAAACTTGACACTGGACCTCAAGCAACATAGATTCTGTGCCTCTCCTCTCTTCCTCCAGACTCTGGGACCTTGATTTCCAAAAGAAATGCAAAATTTACTTTCATCAGAGAACAGAACTTGGAACCACTCAGCAGCAGTCCTGGACAAGATGCTTCTGACACTGTCTCTTGTCCAAGAATGGCTTGAAACAAGGAATGTGACAGCTGAAACACATGACTTGCATACGTCTAAGCGTGGTGGTTCTTGAAGCACTGACTGCAGCTGCAGTCCACTCTTTGTAAATCTCCCCCACATTTTGGAATGGGTTTTATTTCACAATCCTCTCCAAGGTGCAGTTATCCTTACTGCTTGCTTGTACACTTTTTTCCTGCCACATCGTTTCCTTCTCTTCACCTCTATTAATGTGCTTGGACACAGAACTCTGTGAACAGCCAGCCTCTTTAGAAATGACTTTTTGCGTCTTGCCCTCCTTGTGCAAGGTGTCAATGGTCATCTTTTGGACAACTGTCAAGTCAGCAGTCTTCCCCATGACTGTGTACCTACAGAACTAGACAGAGACCATTTAAAGGCCTTTGTAGGTGTTTTGAGTTAATTAGCTGATTAGAGTGTGGCACCAGGTGTCTTCAATATTGAACCTTTTCACAATATTCTATTTTTTCTGAGATACTGAATTTGGGATTTTCATTAGTTGTCAGTTATAATCATCAACATTAAAATAAATAAACATTTGAAATATATCAGTCTCTGTGTAATGAAGAATGAATATAATAAACAAGTTTCACTTTTTGAATGGAATTACTGAATTAAATGTTTTTCATGATATTCTAATTTTATGACCAGTACCTGTACATAAACGCTGCACCTTCTTGTTCTCCCAATACGTCTCTATAAAGAAAATAACTTTACTGATCCAAAGGGTTCGTTTCCAAAATCCATCAAACCGTTAACGTGTTCTTTCGCACATTTGTGACATTAAAATTGACAAGAAATCTTAAAGTTTTTTTTTAAAATGTGCAAATAAACAAAGCTAAAGTTTCTGAAAACTGTTTAACTTCAGTGTGATTCTCCAGAGCTCTGGGCAGCTGTTTAACATCTGTTCATTTTACTTTAGGTGAAGTTCTGAGCTAATGTCTGCACGTCACTCTAAACGTACAAAGGTTTTACAGCTGGAACCGTTTTATTTTTTGTTGGAAGTATGTGAGCTGCACGCTGTAACACACAGGAAGTCCGACACCTGGTCACGGCGAGGCAAGACCAGGTCGTGTTGGACTCGAGCGACTGCGTTTACCTTTGGGTAATTTCTCCGTGTGTCTCTGAATCTCTACGTCCACACTGAAGTGAACGTAGGTGTCTTCCTTTCTGCTGGCCACAGGAGTGTCCTGTGCTGGGTTCAAATCCACGCCATTCACATCTGAAGGCAGAACATACGACGTTTGTTCTCAAGAGTGGAAGACGACAGATTTTTAAGGTTATTTTTGTAAAACACAGTATGAGAGCAAAGGAGAGGAGGTGTAAGTAATCTTTAAAGCTGAATCACTGAATCAAATATTAACCAGAAAAAAATACATTTTCTGTGTGAGAGCTGAATGAATATGCTAAAGAATCTGAGGTGGTCAAGTTAAAAGAAGAATACTAGCTAAAAGCTAAATGGAGCAAATGCTAGTCGAAAGCAAAGTAGAAAAACTAGCTTTAATGAGAAAAAGTTAGCTAAAAACTACCATGAATGTAGCAAAAACACAAAAGCGGCAAAATACTAGCTTGAAGTTAAAAGATGCAAAAAGCTAGCTCTGAATTAACTAAAAGCTGGGGGAAAATGGGAAAAGACTAGCTAAAATAAAAGCTACGGTACAAGTAGAAGAATACCATCAAAAAACCAAAATAGCAAAGTGCTGGGTAAAAACAGCAACAACTTTACTAATGCATCAAAATACTACAAAAAGTGTTTAAAAAAGCTAGCTAAAATATACAAATTGTGAAAGGCTGGCAATAAGCTGAAGTATTGAAGAGTTAGCCAAAAGTAACAAAAGCTAGCTAAAAGCTATAAGCAGAAGAATGCCATCAAAAAGCCAAAATAGCAAAGTGCTGGGTTAAAAAAAGCAACAACTTTACTAAAACGTATCAAAATATTGGAAGTTTTTTTTTTAAGCTAGCTAAAAGTTACAAATTGTGAAAGGCTGGCAATAAGCTGAAGTATTGAAGAGTTAGCCACAAGTAACAAAAGCTAGCTAAAAGCTATAAGCAGAAGAATGGCAGCTAAATATTAAAATAGCAAAATGCTAACTAAAAACAGAAAAAAATGTGTACCTAAAGCTAAAGTAGCAAAAGACTAGCAAAAGGCTAGCTAGGTGCACAAGGTTGGCTTGAAGTGACAAGAGGCAAAACAGTAGCAAGAAGTAGCTGAAAGCTAACTAGAAGCTAAACGCTGCTAAATCAGCATTCACACAACAATCAGTAAATGTTAAGTGTAGAGCGCTGCAGCAGCTGTTTAAAACAGGTTCTGTACCTTTGACGCTGATGGTGACGTAAGGATCGATGCACTGGCCGGCATCTTTCAACCCAATTTTTTCAATCTTTATTGTAAGTAGTGTCATCCCTGGTTCTGAAGGTAACCGTGGCAACAAGGTCCCTGTAAAAGGACAAAAGTTACACACGTCAGTGATGGAGTCTTTATTGAATAAAGGCAGCCAACTCGTTTGTTGTCGTTTTCTACATCAGCTGATTGGATTCGGACTGAATCGCCACTCTTTTTTAACGGAGCCACGTTTGATTTATTTCAGCTGTTTAATTCCTCATGAAACCAGTTTGCATCCATCATACCCACAGCACTGATTACTAGCCACATTTAAAAACCAACTTAACCAAAACAGTTAGCTATACAATGCTAACAGCTAACAAGATGTGGGATTCAATATTTACATATCTTGATCTGGGTAACTTTAAAATTATTTTTTTGTCTTCCTACATTGACTGGCAGCTTGACCACTACACCATATAAAAAAAATTAAAAATTCTGATCAAGCGACAGATTCTGTGATTTTAGTGCGCATCAAAACTTCTTCAAAAAGTTTTGCTAACGATATTTTAAAACGTAAACACAGAATAACAGAAATTGCAGTAAAAAAAAAAAGAGAGCACTGGATTAACTTTCTTAATAAAACTGTAAAATATTAAATGTGAACTCCAGTCAATCAAGAAAAACGATCTCATTCTAAAATTAACCCAGATAAACACTTTCAGCCAAGTTTTCTCCGGTCAGCAGGTTGTGTCGGCAGGTTCTGATAATAAGCAACTATTAAAAAAAGGATCAAATCAGATGCTGTGTGCAGAAAACTCTGTACCTTGAGAAGCTGAGAATGAAGCAGGCAGAGGTGAGCGATGAAGCCATGCAGAGCACCGATGGAGAGAACAAAACCGGTCAAACACACAACAACGTGACAAAACACATGAGATCGAGCAGCCACCGAACGTTCAGAGTACCAGGAGCTCTCGGTGGGAACGCTTCGGCTGAGCCGGCTCCTGCCGCAGCATCCTCCTCTTCCTCCAGCTCAAGGTTCTCCTCCTCCCCCGGAGCAAGGATTTTCCTGACAGAGAGGAAAGATCAGTTTGTCTAAAGCTAAACAACAAAAGGCCAAATGCTTCATTAACCGTTCAAGTAGAAAGTGTTCGTCTGTAATATGTTTTAAAGAAGACGTAGGCAACTTAAGGTCCGAGGGACAAAAGTGGCCCTTGGATACCGGTAATCTCCATCAGCCCCCCAACATCATTATTTTAAAAAAAGACAAAACGACTTTTACAATAAAAGACTGATAAAGAAATAAAAAAATATATATCAACGAGATTTAAGGACTTTCAAGACTTAGAAATTCAAACGTAAGATTGTTTTGCATATTTCTGCTAACGTGCATAACTTGTTAAGCTAATGTGCATAACTTGTTAAGCTAATGTGCGTAACATGTTACGATAACGTGCATAATGTGTTAAGCTAACATGCGTAACGAGTTAAGCTAACATGCGTAACGTTTTAAGCTAACGTGCATAATGCATTAAGCTAACGTGCGTAACGTGTTAAGCTAACGTCAGTCAGAGTCAGAGAGTCTTTATTGTCATTTGCACCACATGTGGTAAAGTCAAAGTCAACTTTATTGTCAGAACTGCAATATGTACAGGACATACACAGGATTGAAATTGCGTTTCTCTCAGTCCCTCGGTGCAACAGTAACTATTTAAACATTGAAACACTGAAACATATAATAATAGACATAAGCATAAAATAGTAAAACTGTAACACTGTCCTGAGTTTTTGCATAGTGGTATAAGAGTATGAAAATTTACACCAACTCTAAAACTAAAACACTAAACATTTAATGAACATAATACTGTCCTGAGTTTTTGCATACTAGTATAAAAAAGTATAAAAAGTATAACTATAAAATAAACTAAAGGTTCTAGCATTGACATTTGCAAAGTGGCAAAGCAGCATATGAGTTAATGTACACAGTATATGTATGAGGTAGTAGTTGATGTTGTTATAGAGGCAAAAGTGGCATATGCAGTAAGGCACATTGGGCATCCTTACATCCGTACATGTGATGAAACGAGATTATGTACACAGGGTCCCAGTTACATCCAACAATAAAATCTAAGATATGAACCAAGAAAAATATAAACTTAAAAAAATACACTAAGCACTAATATCATAGAAAAACATCACTCTAAACAGCAGCACGAACATGAGTCTGTATGAGCAGATGTAGCACGAATGAACACAGCAACATGAAACAGATCAGCAGCAACATGATGTGATATTTTGCAGTGATTATTCTGGTTATTTATTCATGAGTCGAACAGCCTCAGGGTAGAAGCTGTTCCTCAGTCTAGTGGTTCTACACCTGACGCCAAAATTACACTACTTGCGGTCCGCTCCGCTCCGCAGGTCGCAGCTGAGCGTCTCAAACTCCAGTTTCCACTTCCTCCGCTCAGCTCAGGTCCGCCTGCATGCGCCGCTCCTAGACGCATGCGCGGGATTTGCGGGATCGCGCGATAAATCAAGTGATAAATAATGAAGTCAGAACAAAACAATTCATTCGGTGGAAGAAGGAGAACAACAGTAGAGACTGCTGCCTTGATCTTCTCTCGTAAATGAGCGACAGGACATGGTTTGAGCAACAGGAAGTGAGGTATTACATTTTCAGAATAAAATACTTTATTTATTTATTTATTTCTTGTATTGCGTTTGTAGGCGTAGTCATAAATGATAGTTTGACAGCATTTTTGTACAAATAAATCCGTATAGAGCTAGGATTAGTCCGCCCGTGGTGATTTTATTTTGTAAATACGGAAGTTGTGCTCGTTCCTTTTCCTGTTGGTGCCTCCGCACAGCTCCGGCGTCCGGCAGAAATAGAAAAATTTCTAATTTTGACGGACTGCCGTCCGCTCTCCGCAGCTCGCCGCCGCCGTGCGGAGCCAGTGTAAATTCTGTATTTGCTGCGGAGGTCGGACCGGAGCGGGGCGGAGCCGTGACGCGTGTGGTGTAATTTTGGCGTGATGCTCCTCAGCCTCCTTCCTGAGGGGAGTGGGGCAAAAAGTGTGTGTGCTGGGTGAGTGGGGTCTTTCATGATGCAGGTGGCCCTCTTCCTGCATCTGGAGGTGTAAATGTCTGTGATAGTGGGGAGACTGACTCCATCTTCTGTGCAGCCTTCACCACTCTCTGCAAAGCTTTTCTTTCTGCAGCTGTGCAGCCTCCATGCCACACGTTGATGCTGGAGCACAGGATGCTCTCCACTGCACACCTGTAGAAGGAGGTGAGGACTGAGCTTCTCAGACCAGCTCGTCTCAGCCGTCTGAGGAAGTAGAGTCTCTGATGACCTTTCTTGATCAGGCTGGTGGTGTTGTTGCTCCAGCTGAGGTTATCATTCATATGTACACCCAAGTACTTGTAGCTGGAGACCACTTCCACCGCAGATGGATTGCTCACAGACTTATCTCCCTGCTCCGCCACCAAAATGCAACATGTGCTTTGTCTTATCTTTGTGCTTGAGCTGGTAGAGTTTTTTGACTTCATCATAGAATGTCCTAAGACAAAATGTGATAGATTCTTTTTTGAATACCAATGATTATACTTCTGTAACCTTCCTTTTTTCCATATCTGATTGATTGGCGGTGCGGATTAATTTCTGCTGCGGCTTTCGTGCGTACGTCCCTCTTAGGATGGTGCGTGCGCCAATTGCAATGTTTTGTACCCCGGTACAATCGACGATGCCAATAAAGATATATTCTATTCTAGATCCTCTTATGTTGGGTGTGTTTGTTCCTTCTGAAGACAATCATCTCCCTTGTCTTCTTCACATTGATGTGAAGGTTATTGTCCTTGCACCAGCTCTCCAGGTGTTCCTTCCACCTCCTGCCTGTAGCTGGACTCATCATTGTTTGTGATGCATCCCACCACAGCTGTATCATCTGCAAACTTTACAATATGACAGCCTGGATGGGTGGCTGCACAATCATATGTGAGCAGAGTGAACAGAAGAGGGCTCAGCACACATCCTTGAGGAGAGCCAGTGCTGAGGGTTATGGTGGAGGAGGAGAAGTTGTGGATCCTTACGGACTGTGGTCTGTTTGTTAAGAAGTCTGGTACCCAGTTACAAATGGAGGGGCTTAGTTATGTAACGTGCATAACTTGTTAAGCTAACGTGCATAACTTGTTACGCTAACATGCGTAACATGTTATGCTAACGTGCGTAACATGTTATGCTAACGTGCGTAACATGTTATGCTAACGTGCGTAACATGTTATGCTAACGTACGTAACATGTTATGCTAACATACGTAACATGTTAAGCTAACGCGCATAGCTTGTTAAGCTAACGTGCATAACTTGTTAAGCTAACGTACATAACATGTAACGTTAATAACTTGTTAAGCCAACGTGCGTAACGTGTTAAGCAAACGTGCATTACTTGTTAAGCTAAAGTGCATGACATGCAACATGCATAACTTGTTAAGCTAACGTTAATAACTTGTTAAGCTAACGTACGTAACTTGTTAAGCTAACGTGCAAAACATGTTACGCTAACATGCGTAACATGTTAAGCTAACGTACATAACATGTTAAGCTAACGTGCATAACATGTTAAGCTAACGTGCATAACATGTTAAGCTAATGCGCGTAACTTGTTAAGCTAACGTTCATAACATGTTAAGCTAACGCGCGTAACTTGTTATGCCAACGTGGATAACATGTAACATGCATAACTTGTTAAGCTAACGTGCATAACTTGTTAAGCTAACGTGTAGAACATGTTAAGCTAACATGTATACAGTAACATGTTGTCACAAGAGCCAGTGTACAGAATATGTCTTATAATCCTAAAAGATGAAGGAAAGACATGTTTTATAAAGCATGCTAACCATGCTACAATAAGAAAAAGCCTAAAAAAATGTCTTCTAGATTATCTGTCCTAAAGAACATTTATTTTCCAATTCTTTTTGCAGCCCTTTGATTACTTTAAACGTCTTGATGTTTGGAGAAAAAAAGTTGCTCAACTCTGTTTTAAACCCTGAAGTTGTGGATTAAAAATACTTTTACATGGGCATGGTACTGAGGTTGTTTAACAGATTGTGTAAAAGTATCAAGCTGGATTTAAACACAAACAGGAACAGTGCAGCAAGACTCTCAGCTTTTATAGATTTAAAATAATTATTTTTTTAGTTTAGTGTGTGTGGTACACTAATCCTTCAGAACGTGAACACGTATGTTCCCAAAAATATCAGGGCTGAGCCTTTTCTGCGTTGAAAATTTACCTTAACGGCACCGGCTGGACGTCAAAGGGAAACTCTTTGTTATAGGTGAGTATGTTCTTTATTACTGTTGATGAAAAGGACAAGTTTTATTAAAATTTAACGTTCAACTGTAAATCTGTGGACACTCACGAGCTACCAGCCAGTAAACTCACTGGTTTCCAGTTTCTTCAGGTCTTCCAACTTGAACTCTTCCTTCGACTGCGTGCACTGATGAGACACAAACACATGGAGCATTTCAAAACTGAACAAACACGTTTGCGTTTTAGGTTTTTATTGTGCAGGAGTGTGGTGCGTGTTGAATCCTACACAGTGGTTAGTTTATAAGATTTAGGATGCACATGTGATTTAGAGAAAACAAAGCAGGAAGTCTAAACAAAATTTGACTTATTCGTCAAAGCAACAGCACTTAATGGGTTTGGGGGAAAAAACATAGTTTTTAAGCAATTTATTTTTAAAAAGATTTAAATAAATGGCAATTACAGGTAGTTACATTGTTCTGGCTTGAAGTTTGTGTGTAATAAATTGTCAATCACTGTCGCAATCAATGGAAATAAGCGATAAGGTGAAAAGTTAAGTGAAAAAAGCTAAACTTTCTAGTATTACAAAGACTGGCAATTAAAAAAATGAGAAGCAATGCAACAAAAAGGTGTAAACAAATTTAAGTGAAAGAACACAAAAACTTTAAACGCAAAAACTGCTACATTAAAACCAGATGTGACAGCAGTAATACCACAACTACAATTAATCACAAAAATATTATTTTGTGTTGAGGGATGATGCAGTCGTAGCTGCGTTGGTCAAACCTTGTAGGATTGCATTTTTAATCTTGTGTTACCGTATTTTCCAGACTACAAGGTTTCATATTAATATTCATATTAATAGAAGTGACACAAAACAGTCAGACAAGTGAAACTTTATTCAACTCAATCACAATAACCACGAAAAATCGGTTCGAGGTCAGTAAGCACAACCAGAATCTCCTGATTATAAGGCTCACTGTCCATTTTTAAGAAAATTAAAGGATTTTAAGTGCGCCTTATAGTCCGAAAAATACGGTAATTTAAAGCTCTTTTCTATTCTAAGAGTTGATGAAGGTTTGCTTCATTTTTTGTTACGGTCGTATGAAAAAATAAGACGAACCTGCAGACTGGCACTTCTCATCTCCAGGCATGTTGCTATTTTTCCCAAAGTTTTCTATTTATAAAGAAATAAGCGAGAGAAAGCACAAACTCTTAAGATTTGAACTACAACAGCTGAGATTATTTTTATTTTTTGCAAACAAGTAAAATTGTTACCTTCTGCTCCTCTGTGAAGTCTGATGAATTCGTAGACTGGACTTCTTTCTGCAGTTGTCTTGCTAGACTAATGAAGCACAAAAAGATGGATTAATCAAACACTTGATAATTTAAAGGAACTCATTGTGGTGTGAAATTGGACGACCGCAGATCAAACTGTTTTCTCATATCAATAGTGGGTCTTAAAATCTAAAATTTGTTAGCAAAATGTGTGACTGGCTGCTGACAACCCTATGTTTGTTTACCTACAGAAACAGTCAAGTGACTGAAAGCATGTCAACAACGGCAACATTCACGGAAAAGCTATTTGTGATCAAGATCAATTTAATGTACGCATATAATTAAATGTGGCACGTACCGGTACTTATGCTCAGATATGTTGTCGACAGTATGCAGATAAACGTAGGGATGCACCGGCCGATATTAGCGATAAAATGATTATTATTATTATAATAAACTTAAAGGTGCAATATGTAGTTTTTGGAACACGCTGGAACTTAGAAATTTTTTGAACAGAGACACGTTTCTGGTCCCTCCCCCTTGCTCTCGCTGAACTTCAGCTCAGCCTCCATAGCTCCGCCTCCACTGCATGTCCTGTCGCAGCCGCTGCGATTTTCTGTGTTTATGTTAATAAAACGTTCTAAAAAAAATAAAATAAAAACATGGAGCGCTGGTCCAGCACACCAGAACACCAGGAAATCTGCAGAGCCTCGCGCAGCCACGTTGAACCCGAGTTTAATTCGCTCGTGACAAATTCATTCATTTCCTCATTGTTTCAGTCATGGAGTCAGCGGAGGAGGAAGCGATCACTTGACTTTTGGCAAAAAAAACAAAAGAAAAGTCCAGATCAGGGATGAAGAAGGGGAATTTAATACATTTGTGTCACATACAAAACAGTCCTGCATCGCTTTGCAATCCTTTGAACGAGAACGTGCGCGGCCGCTGGGTGGGACAGGCGGGGGCGTGAGAAGCTCTGTTTTTATTGGCTGGTTAACGGCGGGTCACTGTGGCTTTTTAGAAATGCTTTTAGAGAAGCAAGGGGACTATAGTTTTTTTCAGAGATTACTTTGTCTAACATCAGTCTGTCAGGAGATAGTGACAGAGTGAAGAAATATGTTAAAAATATATTTTTAGAAAACTTAACATACTGCAGCTTTAAATATTGGACATTCCATCAAAATAACTCACCAATATGGTGCTGTTTTGCTATGACAACCCAGTAACAAGGATGCCTGCAGCGTAGGGCTGGGCAATATATTGATATTTTAAATATCGATATCATTTAATTCACGATATAAAATAAGATTATATCGATATAGTCTTATACTCTACAGTTAATAAATCTGCCAGGTTTTTTTTCCTCCCAGTCACCTTAATGCCACCCCTCCTTAGAACAAACATGCTCCTCCCCCATCGCTTGCAGCACCTGAAGACTATTTAAATTACAAAACTGAGCTTAGGTATGCAGATATCCTGATGCATGCTCAATAATCCAGGTAGAAAAATCCAAAAAAGCTAAGTCTGGTCCTCTGGACATTCAAAAAACAAAACAAAAAAGTAGAAACGTTTCGTCTTTCGTCCGAAAGATCGTCAGACTAAGGAAGTCTTTCGGACGAAAGACGAAATGTTTCTACTTTTTTGTTTTGTTTTTTGAATGTCCAGAGGACCAGACTTAGCTTTTTTTGGATATGCAGATATCTTTGCAGTGGGAGAGAACTGATAGGTGTTAAAAAGTTTACGGTGGCAGAAAAAGAAGAAAAAAACTGAGCTCTTCTTGTTACAAATAAAGTCCAGTTGTTTCTGTATTGAACGATTTTTGATTTTATCATGTCCTGGACGACTGAGAATCTTCTCCAGAAAACTGAGCTCTGCACCTTAGAGTTTTGTTAATAAAGGTTATTATAGGTTGAATGAATATACTTCATTAGAATCAGACTTCAGATTTATTAATAAATCAGGGTGCCGTAAAACAGGGTGAAATACTAAAAATAAGAACATGTATTTTCATTCAACCTTTATTTAGGCAGGTTAATCCCATTGAGCCTCGAGGACTCATTTACAAGAGAGACCTGTCTACAAACTAAAGAATGATGACAACAGCAACAGTACGTAGATTTTCCTTGGAAATTTACTTTGATTTTTCTATGGACATTATCAAATGCCTTGAAACATATATTTTGTAAATGTAAATAAATGCCTAAAAAACAAACTAATATATGTAAATAGTAAATTTTTAGACATTTATTTTATACCGTTACAGCTGTTGTTAATAAAACTGGGACAAAGCTTTGACTCGGAAATATAGTTTTGTTATTACTTTGTGGAAAGGGAAAAAAAAATATATACATACATACACAGTATATCGTATATCGCTATTTCTCTTTAAAATATCAAGGTATTCATTTATGTCTATATCTGCCAGCCCTAAAGCGCCAGCACAATGTTATTCAATATACCGTAATGATCCCCAAGGGGAAATTTCAAATGACGAGTTTAGATTTTTTACAAAATTTGCACTGTTCGTGTGTTGTCATTGTGTTAAGAGTAAGTTTGACATTAAACATAATCCAAGTTGAAGTGTTGCATTATTTTGTACATTTTTTTTCTACATCTGCCTTATAATCGGTCTGTTTTGCTACTTTGATATCTTTGTTTTAACTTGTAAAAAAAAAATAATAATCTGTATTTCTCTCTTATGTTGGTCTATTGTTGATTGCCCAAGGAAAATCTACTGTTGCTGTTGTTATCATTCTTTGGTTGTAGCCAGGTCTCTCTTGTAAATGAGTCCTTGAGGCTCAATGGATTAACCTGCCTAAATAAAGGTTGAATGAATTATTTTCAGCCCCTTTTTGGCATCTGCATTTGGTAGCAGGCCAAATTGACATTAGACCATGCAGAATAATGTATTTTAATTCTACAGCAGAGAAAACTACTCTGGGGGGAATTATCGGTATTGTATCGGCCAAATAAGTTTTAACATATCGGCATATCTGCCAAAAATCTACTATTGTGCATCCCTAGATAAAAGTGCTTTATTTACACTGAATGCACACCCGCATTATACAGCTGCACATCAATACATCTGGAAAACCACTGGAGGAAACTCTTTGAAACTGCACCATTTCTTACAGATCAGCATCTTGTCTGGTTTCATGCAGTGAGAAGATGCTCGTGTCAATGGGATGGTTCTGCGCCCCCTGGTGGTCAACACATAACACCATCAACTGGTCATTTTTAGAGCAATTTAAAACGAATTCTTACACATAAAATGATTAGAAAGCTGATCACATCTTGAAAGAACTTGCAGAGAAGGCTCACCTCCTTTAGGGAGGTTTCCTCACTGGACACAAATAAAACCCACACGAAGAGGGTGTGGCTGATAAAACCCAAAGTGACGAGACACATGCTGAACTTACATTTGGTACTCGTCTATAGCCTCCACTAATTGTCCCCACGAGTCAAAGTCTGTGCCTTTCTTAAAGCTGGCGTGCCATTTCTGAACAGTCTTGTTGCCATCAGACATTTTGGCGGGGCAGATACTCGCGGAGCTCTCAGGTCAGCATCACCGAGGAGGACATTCATTAACGGGTTTTGTTTTGGCGGCGGCAGCGTCCTCAAAGCCCCCTGGGTTATCAAGACGTCCAAAGACACACGGATTAAAAACAAAAAAATAACGGTGACACCCTTGACCAAGCCCTGTTTGTCTGCTCCAACTCTCGGCCGGGACGCATTCGTCAGACACTTCCGCTACAGACCGGAAGTCCCGCCCCCCTGAACGAGCTCCGAGGCGCGCTCGTTTTACGACGCGGAATCGCCCGAGAGGCGTTCTGGCAAAAATCGAAGCACCTTTTTGTTAATTTGTACTAACTATAAATGATTATAATGCTCAAATTAGTGTAAAATATTGTAAAAAATAATCTAACATGGATGTAAGATCTGACCTCTGTAATATCACATGTGGAGTTCCCCAAGGCTCTGTACTTGGACCAAAGCTATTTATTTTATATGTGAATGACTTGGTAAATGTGTCAGGACTCCTTAAATGTGTACTTTTTGCTGATGATACCACATTTTTCTGTTCAGGTGAAGATATAGAACAAATGTTGGAATTGATAAAGACAGAATTTGTCAAGATACAAACTTGGTTTAAAATAAATAAATTATCATTAAATCTAGAAAAAACTAATTACATGATATTCAGTAATAAAAAGAAAACTGTTGATGTTCCACTCAAAATTGAGGGTGTTGAGATTTGTAGAGTGAGTGAGGTGAAGTTTTTGGGTGTTATCATTGATGACAAACTGACATGGAAACAACACATAAATTCTGTAAGAATAAAAATAGCTAAATCGATTGCAGTACTATACAAGGTCAGAGACCTATTGAATGATAAAGCTCTGTATTTGTTGTATAACACAATCATTGTTCCACACTTAATCTATTGTATTGATGTTTGGGGGAAAGCGTGTAAAACAATCACAAAGCCTATTTTTGTATTACAGAAAAGAGCTGTAAGAATTATCACTAGAAAACATTACCGTCATCCATCAAGTACATTATTTTATCAACTGAAGTTATTGAAGTTCCATGATTTGGTAGATTATAATATTTTATCAGTTATGTATAGGGCTCAGAATAACGCATTACCTTTAAATATCCAAATGCATTTTGTTAAAAGACAAAGTTGTTATAATCTTAAGGGGACAGAGATATTTGTAAAACCACAATTCAGAACTAGTTTGAAGGGACGTTCTACCTCAATCCAGGGAATTAGATTATGGAATGGCTTGGAGAATGTAGTTAAAAATGCCAAGTCAATGTTTACATTTAAGAAAATGATCAAAACGAATTTGTTAAAAAAAAAAAATTAAATAGCGTAATGTGTATTGTACTAGTTAGAAAATTAGAAAGAGTTATTCATTTTGTTCTGTTACTGGAAGATTATTATTGTTTAATCTGATTGTTGGAAGTAAGGGGCAGATATAATAAGATTTTTTCTTCTTTCTGCTACCTTTCATTTTTTTTATATTTTGTACATTATCATTCATGGGATTGTTTTGTATTGGGTTTTTTGTAAAAAAAGAAAAAAAAAATATTTAATAAACGTAAACAAAAGCAAACAAATCCAAAAAGGCAAATGTAACCCAAACAGTCATTTCTTGCTCTGTGGGTTTTGGTTAAACTTTACGCAGTTAAAAGGAAAAAAAATCCAAATTTAGCTTATTGCGAGTTTATTTGTCCTTTTGCAGTCAAACAGTTTGGTACATCACAGGATCAATTGCTGGCACACCTGCTCTAGATCCTCCATGACTGCTCAGCTTGTTGCTCCACCTCCAACTGGTAAAAAAAAACATATGACCACCCACCAACTGGTAAAAAAAAAAAAAACATATGACCACCCACTTGCCTGTAAACCTCCCTAAAGCTACATATAATGTGCCCACATCCCAATCAAAAACAAATATATATAAACTAAACTAATTACTAACAAACAAACTTATTATAAACAATTAGTTAAACAAAAATACTCATTTAAATCAAACCAAAAAATAAGCAAATTATAAACTAAATTCAAAGACTTAACAAAAAATAGACAAATAGCTCCTACACGTGGGTTTTCTCCGGGTACTCCGGTTTCATCAGACCAAAACCACGCATGTTAGGCTGATGGGTCTATGAGTGAGGGAATGGTTGTTTGTCTCGTTTGTCCCTATGTCCCCGTGATGGACTAGAGACCTGTCCACAGTGTCCTGCACCTCTGGCAGTGACTGCTGGACATGGGCACCATTGAACCCCACCCAAAAAAATAAGAAGCGTATAAAAGACAATGAATGAATGGATGGACATTGAGAACATTTGGAGTTCATGCCACCCGGTTAGTACCATATACAGTATTGTTTTTGAAAAGTAGTTTAAAGGTGCTCATTGCAAACAATGGCATCAAAATAATAAAAAGATTTTTGGTGCAGGCTAAAAGAGTTGACTCGAGTACGTAGGTTTCCCAGATGTATTGATATAATTCTGAAATGCTGGTTCGCACTTAATGTAAACAAAGCACTTTTCTCTGCATACTTCACTCAGTGAATTTCAGAACATATATCAAAAACAGTCAGATGTCTCAAACTCAAACAGCTCTACCATGGACTTCGCCTTTGTTGACTAGTTTTTATTTACCTCAGCTGTTTTCCTATAGGTAAACAAAAACATGTGGTAATTAGCAGCCATTCTTAAATTTCACTTAATTAAAAAAAATATTCAAAAATTAAGAACATATTCACCATTGATTTGAGGACAAGTATTGTGCGGACTTGGATTTTTACTTTCTGAATTTATTTTAGACTACTTCTCTGAATACTTCCTGAATAAATATCATTATATAAGTACGGTCTCCAGCTATGTGTATACCTGAATGACAGCAGCCTGATCAAGAAAGGTCATCAGAGACTCTACTTCCTCAGACGGCTGAGACGAGTTGGTCTGAGTAGCCCAGTCCTCACCTCCTTCTACAGGTGTGCAGTGGAGAGCATCCTGTGCTCCAGCATCAACGTGTGGCATGGAAGCTGCACAGCTGCAGAAAGAAAAGCTCTGCAGAGAGTGGTGAAGGCTGCACAGAAGTCTGTTGGAGTCAGTCTCCCCACTATCACAGACATTTACAGCTCCAGATGTAGGAAGAGAGCCACCTGCCTCATGAAAAACCCCACTCTTTTTGTGTTTTTAAAACCTGAAAACAAATTGAAAAGTCACAAGTGAGGTAATTAAATGTGACCATTTGCTTAAATGATTTCAGTTTTGAATGTCAAACTGCAAACATTATAATTACTGTACTTACAACAAATGCAGTGTACAATATTTATTGCTAGCAAATGTTTTATTTGCCACTGAGCGCCAGTGAATGGTTTTTTTGGACCATTTGTTTTCATTCAAGGTTGAATGAATGAATGAATTCGACCTTTATTTATACAGTCTAGTCTCACTGAGTCACGAGGACTCATTTACAAGAGGGACCTATAAATCTGATCTAAATCTGATCATCAACCGCCGGGCTGTTTAAATTTAAATTTGTCACAAGTTGGGTTTTGCAGGTGTGCGTGTGTGTGCACGCGCTGTAGCCCCCCTTTGACCGTGGAGTTCCACTTCCGGTTTTTAATCTTCAGATTAAATTAAACAAAAACAAATACATTTAGGTCGTCTTATGAACAGTTTCGAACTGTAGTACGTTTATAGTCGTCCTTACTTCTCTTTTTTCAATCGTTAATAATGTTAAAACTGGAACTTGCCTTTTTTTTCTCTCGAGTGAATTCCTAACGCCTTTATTTTGAAGGCAAACTCGCTGTTTTCCGGTTTGTTCCAGAGAGCGCTACACTGTTAGCATTAGCAATTAGCAGCGGTTATGTATTTTAGAAGAAGTTAAGCGGGGTGTTTTCGCTCAAACCGGCCTCTGACAGCATGAGATGACATGGATAGTGTAACGACGGGTTCGTGTGCGGCTGAGGAGGATGAATATTCCGACTGGAAGGTTTTGTGTTTGAAGAGAGTCGGAGGAAATTCTGACTGGCTTCTCTTGTTCGAAAATGCCGAGGTACCGTTTTTTTTTTTGTTGTTGCTAATGCTAGCTCAACTTACGAATAAACAAGTACTGTACTTTAATGTTAGATACAGTTTACCGCTCGATACATGCGCCTTTTTAATACAATTTATATATTTTTGAGTCGTTCTGCTATTAAATGACGTAATTTCAAAGAGTTTCGAAGTTAGCGGCGTTTGTTTTTGTCTCCAGATCACGGTCGGACGTGGTTTGGACGTCACCTACCAGCTGCTGTCTTCAGTTTGTCCTCTCATGATCTCCAGACTTCACTGTGCCTTCATACAAAAAGAAGACGGCCAGTGGACTGTGACAGACAAGAAGGTAACAAGGTGTTTATTAGCTACTCCTAATATTAAAGTATTTGTTTCTCAGTTTAAACAAATGAATTGAGATGTGTTAAAATCTGTCTTTGGTTGTCCAGCATCTCCTTGGTTAATATCACCAACAGCAGCTAATAAACTTGTATTCTTTCCCAGAGTCTCAACGGCGTGTGGGTGAATGGACATCGACTATCTGCTGATGAACCCCATCTGCTCCGGCTTGGAGACTCTGTACAACTTGGAGTTGCTTTAGTAGGAACCAACGTAGAGTTCGACTACGTCCTCACCCAGCAGTTGCTCAAAGACATTATACCCTACCTGGCTAAAAGACACAAAGATTGTGCTAAAGCACCCCAAATTCACAAAAAGTTGAAGAGGAAATTGACTGTGGAAGATGTTGAGCCTTCTACTTCAAAGCCTAAAATGTGCCGCAGCTCTTCAGCAGGGGATTATTTTGCAAAGCCCTGCCCTCTGGCTCCTGTGCAACATCTGCAAAGACTCTGTAGCACACAGCCGGAGGAGAAAAATGATGGCCCCAGCTCTCCCTGTGACCTGGACTACCTGCAGAGGTAAGACTGTCATTTGTGTTGCGTCATTGAGTGAAATAAAGGAGCTCGTCTGGATTCAAATACAAAGTCGGCGGTTTCGTTTGCAGGTACAGCCAGAATATTCTCCTCTTAAGGAAGCAGGTGGATGACACCCAGAGGCGGGTAGCATCTCTTGAAGGAGAACCCAGACAGGTCAACCTTCTGCGGGGGGAACAGGTCAGAGAGCTGCAGGGTCAGCTGGAGACACTCAGAGCCAAAATGCACCAGATGGAGACACTGGAGAAATCATTCAGTGAAGCTAAGAGGCAGCTGGAGGTGGGAGGATTTTTTGTGTGTGTGTGTTTTGTTTTTCTTTCTCAAGCATCTTTTTTCATTCAACCTTTGTTTAAACAGGTTAGTCTCATCCTGTTTAATACACTATACCTTAGTTGTCTTCATCTAAGTGAAGGATGGTAAAGAGGGTAATGTGTTAAAGTTCATTATTACTTGTGAGAAAGGAAATGTTTATGGAAAAGCAAGATCATATAAAGCATTAATATTTTACACTGTTAAAGGTTTGTTGGTTAACAAATAAAGTAGACGCAGTCTGAATGTTAAAAGCAGCGCTTTGGTCGTCATTGCTCTCTCCTGTTTTATTATTCTTCAGATTGTGCACTTCACTGTTACAGCGGTCCGGACACTTCGGACCTGTAACAGATTGTGATCTTTTGTATTCGGCATAAATCCTAATCAGTCATATTCATGCTATTCGTAGCATTAGCTTTGTAGCTTTAAAAAAAACAACAAAGAAGAGTACTTAAAGGTTCAGTCTGCAGTTTCTGTAGAACTGCAGAACTTAGAAATATTTTCAACAGGCAAAGCATTCTGATCCCTCCCCCTCAGAGCCATATGTGGCTCTGCCCCCTTGTGGTCTGTTGAATTTCAAATTCAAGCTCTGTTTTTATTGGCTGATTCAAATTCAAGCTCTGTTTTTATTGGCTGGTTACAAACTCTGTTTTTATTGGCTGGAAAATGGCGGGTCACCTTTTCTTTTTAGAAATGCTTATTTACCACCTGGAGAAGCAAGGGGACAATATTTTTTTTAATTTTTTTTCAGAGATTACCTGGCTAACATCAGTCTGTCAGGAGGTAGTGACAGAGTGAAGAAATATGTTCATAAAAAAAGCTACATACTGAAGCTTTAAAATACACATTCTCCATAGTGAAAGTGTGATTTTATGTGTTCAGGAGCAGAAGACGCAACAACAAGAGGAGCTCATGAAAAAACAGCTTGAAGAAGCCTTACAAGAGGTAAGAAGCTTAAAACCAACCATTTTAGTTGTTTTGTAAACGCAGCTGGAAAAATGAAGTGATACTGTTGTGAGAAAACTGCTGAGAAATCTGTCAGTGTTGTTAATGAAAAGGAGCGTGATTTTATATGGTTAATATGGTTTAATATTGGAATAGAACTGAGCATAATAAAGTTTTTGTGTGTGTGTGTGTGTGTGTGTGTGTGTGTGCGTGCGTGTGTGTGAATTCGTAGCAAAAGAAAGTGATAAGTGAACTTGCTCTCTCCCGGCAAGGCTTTGAAGAAGTTCTCTCAGCCAAAAACAAAGAACTAGAAGAAACAAAGGTACGGTGCATTTATCCTGATGCATGCTCAATAATCCAGGTAGAAAAACTGTATACATGTTTTACTTATCTTTGGTGGCTTAACGCTTTATTCCTTGTTTTGCAGGAGGAAAAAGAAATGGCAAAGGCCCAAAAAGACAAGGTAGTAACACAAGTCACCGAAGTCCTGGAGAATGAGCTTCAGTGCATCATCTGCTCAGAGTTCTTCATCGAGGTAGATAAACACAATTTTATCAATCTATTGTCCTCCCTGCTGTTTCTAACTTCAACCAGCAGACCTGAAAAGATACAAACAGTTCTGTAACTCGGTCCGTTTTACCGATGTTGACCTAAAACGTGGTGTGGTAGTAGCTGAGACTGGTCCTCAACACATAGTCTGAGCACTAACAGACCGCACACAATGTTCTATTTCACAATGTTCTATTTCGTGTAAGCTCCGCCCTTTAAAAGCTATTGCTATTGGGTTTACCCGTGCGCTTTGCGCCAAAACACTGAAAAACTTCTTGTCCACGCCCACCTGCTGTGGGCCCCACCCCTGTCCTACTATAAGAACGCCCGTGGACCGGTGGTTGGCTCCCGTTTTTCTTCAGCCTAGCTAAGAACACCTGGAACTTCACCATGTCTACCACCATCAAGATCTGCCCCGTGTGTGAGACGGGCTACATTTTGTCGACGGACCTGCACGCCATCTGTGAAGGCTGCCTGGGAGCTGTCCACATTCGGCAAGCCGTGGACCTGCGCTTCTCCTGCCCAGCTTGTACCTTTTTGTCGGCTGAGGAGAAGCAGCGCCGGTTGCGCCTCTTTCCCTCTGTGGAGGGAGAGTGCGAACCGAGGGAGGAAGTGCCGGCCGGTGACCTTTTTGATGAGCTAGCAGAGTACACATCCTCCTGCACGGAGACAGCTAGCAGCCGAGACCCGCCTTCCCTTTTTGGAGGTTCGGAGCTGGCCTCACCCTTTTTATTTTTCCAACCTGACCTTGCTAGCAGTCGCGTTCCGCCCTGTCAGCTGGAAGATGCGGAGCCGACCTGTCTTCCACCGAGGGAGTTGAAACAACTAACGCCCGAGGTCCAGCCTGCTTGCCTGGAGGTCTGGACCCAGCTCCGCCCCCGCGCTCCAAAGCCGGGTCGACAAACAGTCGGACGTCGTCTCCAGGAGTCATGGACCCGACGCCGCCCTCAGTGGCCGCCCGAGCGTTCAGGGCTCCAACAACACTTTGTTCCACGTCCTCCCCGAGATCATTGGGAGGGCTGCAAGAGTCTGCAGGCTGGAGGTCCCTGAAAGTCAGTCTTAGGTCACGTCTTCCCTATTGACGGGAAGATTCGCCGCCCAGCGCAGCGGGCAGCTGGGCTCAGTCTGGCCGGGTGTCCCAGCCGTGTCCTCCCTGCTTCAAAGCGTGGTCAGCGAACCTCTGAAGCTGAAACCCCCGGTATCATCCTACGCGTCCATTACCAAGGTCCTCCAGGGGCTAACGGATCAGTTTTTCCCTACCGTCCCATCACTGGGACTGTCTGCGGTGTTCGGAGTGAGAGCGGTGAAGTAAACATGAGGGTAACCACCATATTGTGTCTTTAAACACATATGGTGCCACCCAGATGTTAAGGATTTTAGCAGGGGTCAGTATTAAGCTAACCTCTTTATCCTTAATTAATTTACTTATTCAGATTGAATAGTAATTTCACGGATTCTTTACTTTTTCAATTTACCCAATATTTCTGTGATCTTTATGATGGATAAATAAATAAAGCCATTAAGTGACAGAGACGTTAACTTAGTTGGTATGTCAAAGACACTACCATTTATTTAAAATAAATCAACTAAATTAACACCATTACACTTGATTGACATGATTTCACTTTCTTGCAATTTAACACGTCAGCACATTTAAATTGTAACACAACAGACATAAATACAGAATGTCATTAGTCTGAGGGCTCTTTAGCTTAAATATAGTTTCCAGCTTAGAAATGGAGATAAAAAGAAATAGGAGGAATAAAAGAGGTTAGAGAGATTTAAGAGGGAAGTTTATCTTGCATTTATAAAACCAGATGACACTCTTCCATACGCGTCCAGCTAAGATATCATCACACCTTCAGTAAGCAAACAGCTGCTCCTTTACCTTAAGACGTCCGCCTCGGTTCTGGTAAAGAGCTGTGATCAGCCTTGGACTGACGAGTCGTCGGTCCCGCAAGTCCAAGCTGGACTCCACACGTGTTTACCTTGTCAGTGTCGGTGATATTTGCTTATCAAATAGGTGTATCAGAGCGGGCACGGTCATGCCCACTACAGCGGCGAAACATGTCGGCAGGTGCATCACTCCACCAGCAGCAAATGACCAGCTCACCGCTAAGTTGACGGACAAAATTCACCAATGTTCGTCCCAGGTGGGAGCTGCCACAAATAACATTGCGTTACTGGCCCTCAGTATCTCAGGAGAAAAACAGGACAAGATTGGTTCAGCAGCAGACATGATAGCGAACCTTTGCGCAGCACTCGCAATGTGCTCCGCGCATATCTTTCTGGGCGACACTGATCCAGAGACAAATGTGGTTAAAATTGTCACCGTCTATCCCAGAGGACGTCAAAAAAGAACATCTCAAGGGCCCTGTGTCTCCTGACGGACTTTTCGGCCCTCATTTCAATTCAGTTTTTGAGCAACTACGGTCGTCCTCGGAGGCCCTCAAACAGGTGCGTAAGCACGCCATTCCCCCCAGAATGGACCCCCGTGCTTCTCGGGGACCGGTCCGTTGGCGTGAGCAGAACAAGTCTTACCGCCAACAACAGAGACGCACATCGCCTGCCGCTACATTTCAAACAGGTGCGTAAGCACGCCATTCCCCCCAGAATGGACCCCCGTGCTTCTCGGGGACCGGTCCGTTGGCGTGAGCAGAACAAGTCTTACCGCCAACAACAGAGACGCACATCGCCTGCCGCTACATTTGCCATGCCGCCTCCTCCAGCACCAACCAGGGGACATCCATCCCAGTCTTATCAGAGACCAGGGACATTCAGAGGCAGGGGCTGGCAGCAGCCCTCGTGGCCAAGCCAGACTTGGGACATGGGAAAAAGACATTAAAAAAACAATGGTGTGCTAGGGATGTGTTTGCTGGATTAAACAGTGTTTTTGGTGAGAAAAATTAAAAAAACTGCTACAGAGAGCGGAGTTTTTCATTCAGTCTTGCTGAATTCACCAGGGTCTGTAAATATATCTCTTAACATGAATAAAAAAGTTGACATGCAACAACCTTTCACAGGTGAACAGAAGATGAAAGTGTTTTGCTCTAAAAAAAAAAATAGACCGCGAACCCAGCATGACCTCGACAGCCCCGCCTCCCCGCACGTCGGGGAGGAGGTGAGCTGTCAGGAGTCACAACGTGGTGAAATGCACAGACGACAGAGGTTTTCCTGTTGTCATACATTCAGTTAAAACGCATGAACCTGGTTTTAAAGCAACAGCTTTAACCTGGGGTTTCTTGTCTCCATGTTTTGTCAACCAGACTAAAGCAAGTACAAGTGGCAAACCGCCACAAAAGAAAACAAAAGCTGTTAAACACCCCTTTCCAGGCGAGCCTCCCATGGGTCAACGCGGACACTGTCCACGTGGCGGCGGTAGAGGCTCAGCTAATTTCACTCACGAGTCAAAGCACTTAGGCGCTGCCTCTCTCGAGGCACAATGCAGCATGGCAGAAATCCTGCACGTTAAATGAATGGTTACATCGCTTAATCTGTAAGGTTACACCCTGCAATTCGCAAAAGCACCTCACCTCCAAAATTCTACGGCGTGTTAGAAACACAGCTAACATCTCCAGAACAAGGTATAACTCTCCAATCGGAACTGAAAGAGCTTTTAGAAAAATACGTAATTTCCGGAGTCCTCTCGGGGGAGGAGAAAGCCGGCTTTTACTCCAGGTATTTCCTGCTCCCCAAGAAGTCAGGCGTGCTAAGACCGATATTAGATCTGTCGGCCTTCAACAAGTTCATCGTGCAACGCCCCTTTCATATGCTCACGATAAAACGTGCTCTCGAGTACGTGACGCGAGGGGAGTGGTTTGTGTCGATAGATTTGAAGGATACGTATTTTCACATCCCGATAATAAACAAACACAGGAAGTTTCTACGCTTCTCATTCCAGGGGGTTTGTTACCAGTTCAACCGCCTCCCCTTCGGTTACGCGCTTGCCTCCCTCACCTTCTCAAAGTGTATGGAGGCGGCGCTACACCACTGCGAGTGAAGGGCATGAGAATACTGTTTTATCTAGACAATCTCTTGCTTTATCCAAGTTCCTTAGCAGGAAGTTAAAAAACAATGTAATTATGCAAGCAAAAAAACTGCAGGGAACAAAAGTTTACATAAATGAACATCTAACCAAAAAAAATGGAAACATTGCACGTGAAGCAAGGTTGTTAAAAAAACAGAACAAAATAGTATCAACATGGACAAGAAATGGAAACATCTTTATCAAAACACATGAAGGGGCTCAGCCTAAAATGATAAAAGAGCTGAAGGATCTGGAAAAACTTGGAGGAACTCAGGAGATGACTAATCACTAATCAATGAAACAACTTACACACAAAATGGACATAATATACAGTGAAATGAACAAATACATTAGAACATGACAACATACGAAGACACAGAACCTAAAATATATAATGTTGAAGATGTAATTGATGCAAAAAAAATTCCTGTAATAAAAGATAGCGAATATTATAATGAAGAGCAGTTTAATGACATCAATATAACAAATGGGGTTCTCTCTATTATTCACTTTAATAGCAGAAGTATAAATGCAAATATATCCAAAATAACAGATTACTTAAAACAGTTAAATAGAACTTTTACGATAATAGCACTGTCAGAGACA
>JBBPBX010015644.1:37395-49164 GCA_038048925.1 Garcialebias charrua | reverse complement strand
GTTCAATACAGGATCAACTGGACTTTATTTGTTGCAGAAAACGTTTTGACTTATTCTCAGTCGTCCAGGACATGATAAAATCAAAAAAGGCGTTCAATACAGGATCAACTGGACTTTATTTGTTGCAGAAAACGTTTCGACTTCTGTCCAGAAGTCTTTTTCAATTCTGAATGAATGGAAGCTGTGAGAACGAGAAGTTTTATACAAGCCACGCACCAACATATGAAATTGGAAACTGAAATAACACCACAAAATACCTAACATGCCCATTCTATTTAAATTGACAAAACAACACATCACACCTGGGGGTTTGTAACACATACATGTAAATTGAAAGGTCACACCTTAACAGTAGGAGGTTCCCTTGAGATCTCTGGTAGAAGACACAAAGGTGTTTTTGGGAGGTGTTTTTATCAATTTACATACAGTTTTGTGTCTTCTACCAGAGACCTCAAGGGAACCTCCTACTGTTAAGGTGTGACCTTTCAATTTACATGTATGTGTTACAAACCCCCAGGTGTGATGTGTTGTTTTGTCAATTTAAATAGAATGGGCATGTTAGGTGAGGGACGAGACAAAGCGCAGCCCACAAGACCCCTTATGATGAGTAATATAAATGGAAACAATGTTCCCTCGCCCGGACGCGGGTCACCGGGGCCCCACTCTGGAGCCAGGCCCGGAGGAGGGGCACGTTGGCGAGCGCCTGGTGGCCGGGCTTTCACCCATGGAGCTCGGCCGGGCACAGCCCGAAGAGGAGACGTGGGTCCCCCTTCCCATAGGCTCACCACCTGTGGGAGGGGCCAAAGGGGTCGGGTGCATTGTGGAATGGGTGGTGGCCGAGGGCGGGGACCCTGGTGGTGAGTTGGCTCCGATGGTGGGGGAGGATGCCGGTCAGACCTGGCAGACCCAAACGTATTGTGAGGGTCTGTTGGGAACGTCTGGCAGAGTCTCCCGTAAGACGGAGCTTTAACTCCCACCTCCGGGAGAGCTTTGAACACGTTCCGAGGGAGGCGGGGGACATTGAGCCCGAGTGGACCATGTTTCGCGCCTCTATTGTCGAGGCAGCTTATCGGAGTTGTGGCCGCAAGGTTGTTGGTGCCTGTCGTGGTGGCAACCCTCGAACCCGGTGGTGGACACCGGCGGTGAGGGATGCTGTCAAGCTGAAGAAGGAGTCCTATTGGGCCTTTTTAGCCTGTGGGACCCCGGAAGCAGCAGATAGGTACCGGCAGTCCAAGCGGCATGCGGCTCGGGTGGTTGCTGAGGCAAAAACTCGGGCGTGGGAGGAGTTCGGAGAGGCCATGGAGAATGACTTCCGTACGGCTTCGAGGCGATTCTGGTCCACCATCCGGCGTCTCAGGGGGGGAAAGCGGTACGCGACCAACACCATTTATGGTGGGGATGGCGTGCTGTTGACCTCAACTCGGGATGTTGTGAGTCGGTGGGCGGAATACTTCGAAGACCTCCTCAATCCTACTGGCACGTCTTCCACTGAGGAAGCGGAGCCTGGGGACTTTGGATCGGGCTCTCCAATCTCTGGTGCGGAGGTCGCCGAGGTGGTTAAAAAGCTCCGCGGTGGCAAGGCTCCGGGGGTGGATGAGATTCGTCCTGAGTTCCTTAGGGCTCTGGATGTTGTGGGGTTGTGTTGGCTTACGCGACTCTGCAATATCGCGTGGACATCGGGGGCAGTTCCCTTGGATTGGCAGACTGGGGTGGTGGTTCCCCTATTCAAAAAGGGGGACCGTAGGGTGTGTTCCAACTATAGAGGGATCACACTCTTAAGCCTCCCTGGTAAGGTCTATTCAGGGGTTCTGGAGAGGAGGGTCCGTCGGATAGTCGAACCTCGGATTCAGGAGGAGCAGTGTGGTTTTCGTCCTGGTCGTGGAACACTAGACCAGCTCTACACCCTCAACAGGGTCCTGGAGGGTGCGTGGGAGTTTGCCCAACCAGTTTACATGTGCTTTGTAGACTTGGAAAAGGCATTCGACCGCGTCCCTCGGGGGGTTCTGTGGCGGGTACTCCGGGAGTATGGGGTACCAGGCCCATTGATATGGGCTGTTAGGTCCCTGTACGACCGGTGTCAGAGCTTGGTCCGCATTGCCGGCAGTAAGTCAGGCTCGTTTCCGGTGAGAGTTGGACTCCGCCAAGGTTGCCCTTTGTCACCGATTCTGTTTATAACTTTTATGGACAGAATTTCTAGGCGCAGCCAAGGTGTTGAGAGGATCCGTTTTGGTGGCCTTAGAATCGCTTCTCTGTTTTTTGCAGATGATGTGGTCCTATTGGCTTCATCAGCTCGTGATCTACAGCTTTCACTGGAGCGGTTTGCAGCTGAATGCGATGCGGCCGGGATGAGGATCAGTTCCTCCAAATCCGAGGCCATGGTCTTGAGCCGGAAAAGGGTAGCGTGCCCTCTCCGGGTCGGGGAGGAGGTCCTGCCCCAAGTGGAGGAGTTTAAGTATCTCGGGATCTTGTTCACGAATGAGGGAAAACTGGAGCGTGAGATCGATAGGCGGATAGGTGCAGCGTCCGCAGTGAAGCGGGCGCTGTACCGGTCTGTCGTGGTGAAGAGAGAGCTGAGTCAAAAGGCAAAGCTCTCAATTTACCGATCGATCTACGTTCCCACCCTCATCTATGGTCATGAGCTTTGGGTTATGACCGAAAGAACAAGATCTCGGATACAAGCGGCTGAAATGAGTTTTCTCCGCAGGGTGGCTGGACTCTCCCTTAGAGATAGGGTGAGAAGCTCAGTCATCCGGGAGGGACTCGGAGTAGAGCCGCTGCTTCTCCACATCGAGAGGAGCCAGTTGAGGTGGCTCGGGCATCTGGTTAGGATGCCTCCTGGACGCCTCCCTGGTGAGGTGTTCCGGGCATGTCCCACCGGGAGGAGACCCAGAGGAAGACCCAGGATACGCTGGAGGGACTATGTTTCTCGGCTGGCCTGGGAACGCCTTGGGATTCCCCCAGAGGAGCTGCTCCAAGTGGCTGGGGAGAGGGAAGTCTGGGCCTCCCTACTTAGGCTGCTACCCCCGCGACCCGACCCCGGATAAGCGGAAGAAAATGGATGGATGGATGGATGTTAGGTATTTTGTGGTGTTATTTCAGTTTCCAATTTCATATGTTGGTGCGTGCCGTGGCTTGTATAAAACTTCTTGTTCTCACAGCTTCCATTCATTCAGAATTGAAAAAGACTTCTGGACAGAAGTTGAAACGTTTTCTGCAACAAATAAAGTCTAGTTGATCCTGTATTGAACGCCTTTTTTAAAGTTAGGAGAAATACAACTACGAGTTTATCTCTGCTGACAACAGCTGTGCTCTGATAACGAGAGGTAGAGAAGTAAAGGAGCGACGGACAGGAGTTTGTGATCATCATCTTGTCTGGTGTCATCACGGGGGGCAGCTTTAAGCAGTGTTGCCAGATAGATTCCAGGTTTTCCAGCCCAAAAATCTGTAAAACACCGCCCAAAACCCGCCCAATCAGAAAGTGTCACGTGACACTGTGGAGCGCGCCTCGAGCTGCATTCACGGACCGTTCAGAAAGTGTCACGTGACACATCACATACAACATTCTGGGGAAAAAAGAAAAAAAAGTTAAATTAGGTCCTCTGGATGGGTACATGGGTTAAAAAAATTGTAGAAACGTTTCCTCTTTTATCCAACAGACTTTTTCAGTCTGAACTGTATATAAGCTTATAAAATAGAATTGTTTTGATCCCACAGAAAATTGTTGTGCCAGAATTTCAGTATAAGGAACATACACAACAATCACACAAAGAGATAAAAAAACATCAAAGAATATAAAAATACCAACATTTAAGTTCTAAAACAGGTCAGGTTTAGACAGAAACATTAGAGTGTTTATTGTGGTGCAGGATTAATTTTATTCATTCATTCATTCAACCTTTATTTAGTCAGGTAACTCTCATTGAGCCTCGAGGGCTCATTTACAAAAGCGACCTGCTACAATCTAAAGAATGATGAACAGCAATGATAGAATTTCCTTAAACAACAAACAACAGAAAAACATAAGAGAGAAATAGAAAGTGAAATGCAAAGTATCAAAAACTAGCAAAACACCACAAGGTAGATGTACAAAATCAAAAACAAGAACATGTCTGCAATGATTTTTGCCAGGATTCCAACAGATTCTTAAAACCATTTAGAGAGGTCAAGGTCGAGAGCTTCAAATCTTTTTGTAAGATGTTCCAGGAGTTATTGTTCTTTGTGTAGGAAAGAAGAAAGGAGTTGAAAAGTTTGAGAGCCACCGGGTGGTTCTGTGGTAAGAGTCCAGTGTGGCATGCAGGGATGGTCTGAAGAACTTTTCTTAAAACATTTTGAAATCTATAAAAGAAACATTTTGTCAAACATTTAAGGAATAAACATTTTTAATAATCACTTTAAAAGTCATAAATATTGTCTTTGGTGCATGTTTGTTTTCCAAATATATTAGTGTGTGCAGGGCCGGCCCAAGCCTCTTTGGGGCCCTAAGTGAAATTTGGATGGGGGCCCTCTGTTTCTACTAATAATGTGAATTACTGCAATCCACGGTCAGATGGTTTTATCATTCTCCCACCTGATAAAACGTATTGCAACTCTGACAGTCCTTTTTAATGTATATGTAATTTATTGCAGGGGTGTCAAACTTATTTTTAATTTTGCCCTTTTTTGCGACATTATCTAGCGTTAGTTATGTGTCTCCACCGGTGCTTAATAAGCTTGGATGTGGACTTTGCATTGCATGGCAAGAAGCTCATATTACCAGTGAAACGTGATCTACCGCGGCCACTAGGAGCCCCCCCCAAGACTAATGTCTTTCTTTCCTTTCTGCACGTATAGAGCGATTTCTACATACCGGTAATCAAATATACATACACACAAATACATGATATATATGATCTATATATCATTATGAAAATATAAATCTGAACTTTATGATGAAGTTGTGTGTAATAGAATCATATCATAAATTAAAAAAAAAAACTTAGCTCCTCTTTTGGGGGCCCCCTAGCGACTCTGGGGCCCCAAGCAGCCGCTTAGTTCGCTTATGCCTTGGGCCGGCCCTGAGTGTGTGTGAATGACAGACATTAACATAAAACACTTAGTAGAACGGTGCTTTATGAAGTTCAGTCCGTTTCCTTCTATCAGTTGACCGGCAGTTCTGCCACATCCAATATGGCGGCTGCTTTGACGTACCGCCGCTACGGACCAGCCCACTCAACGAGGTGTCCACATCAGTTCTCTGTTGTGATCTATGATAGCCAAATCAGTGATGGATAAAGGTCAGAGGAGCTTTGCTATGAAATAATGATGAATGATGTTTGAAATGTTTTTAATAGTTTAACCCAGAAACCGCCGATCTGACTCCAAATCAGTCCAAATTATCCCCACCCGCCCAGAGCTGTTTTTAGCCGCAAAGTAGAGAGTGAAAACAGCCCAAATGGCGGTGAACCGCCCCATCTGGCAACACTGGCAGGGGGTCCAGAGATCCACAACCACCTCTCAGATCTTCTGGGAGGTTTCCAAGGCGTTCCCAGCCAAGAGACCGTCCCTCCAGCGTGTCCTGGGGTTCCTCCAGATGGCCATGCCCGGAGCACCTCCCTAGGGAGGGATCCAGGGGCATCCTTAACAGATGAACTTAGTTCTCCTTGAAACGTAGGTCAAACCATCTCAGAGCGGCTCTTTCTCTGCAGACACACAGCTTGAAGCTGCGGCGGCTGCCACCGAACCGCCTGAAGTGCACAGATCTGCACAAGTGATGCCACCACTTCCTAATCAATGTCATATCTACCACCTTCTTCTGTTTGGGTAAAGACTTGGAACAGATGTTTGAGTTGATCAAGATGGAGTTTATTAAAATACAAAATTGGTTTGAATTAAATAAATTATCATTGAATATTGATAAAACTAAATGTATGATATTTATTTAAAAATATATAACTTTGGATTTTTCTTTCAAAATTGATGGTGTTAAGATACAGTATGTAGAATGAATGAGGTAAAGTTTCTGGGTGTAATTGTTGATGATAAATTGTCATGGAGACAGCAAGTAAGTTTTGTAAAAACAAAGATTTCTAAGTCCACTGCAGTACTGTATTGAATAATAAAGCCTTGTATTTGCTGTATAATATTAATAGTTCCGCATTTAACTTATTGTGTTAACGTCTGGGGAACAGCGTGTAAAACAATAACAAAGCCTATTTTTACTTTACAGAAAAGAGCTATAAGAATTATAATAAGAAAGCATTATTGTCATCCTTCAAGTATTTTGTTTTATTAATTGAAATTGCTTAAGATTTATGATTTGGCAGATTATAATATTCTTTTAGTTATGTATAAGGCTCAGAATTACATGCTACAATCAAACATTCAAGCATATTTTGTGAAAAGGACGAGTTGTTATAATCTTAAGGGAATAGATATTTTTGTAAAACCAAAGTATAGAACTAGTTTTAAAAGGTCGGTCTACTACAACACAAGGAATAGGTTTATGGAATAGTTTGGAAAATGATGTAAAAAAAGTGAGTCAATGTTTATATTTAAGAAAAGGATTAAGACTATTTTCTTGAAAAGATACATATAAGTTTGTTAAATATCAAATGAATTATAAACGGTAAATTTTGATAGTTATGTATTGTTGTATTATGTATTGACGATTATTGTTTGAATTGATATTTTGAATTGATTTTGTTTAAGAAGGAGCAGATATAAGATTTTTTCTTTGTCTGCTTCCTTTCATTTTATGTTTTTATTTATTTATTGTCTTTGTGTTTTAAAACTGAAATGAATAAATAAATATCTGACTGGACTAATCAGATCATGTATGTGTAATTATAATGTAAAGTTTGTGGAAACTTTAATAGGTTTTACAAGAAAAAATAATTTAAAAATGCTGCTTATTGTCCTCATCACAGATTGTTTTAGGCCTTGAAAAATAAATAACCAAAAGCTGAAATAAACGAGGGTGTCTGTCTTTGGTGGAAGAAAATTAGAAAGTCATTTTTAATTCTACAACAACGTGACCTTCTATTTGTGTTGAATTTATTGATTTCTATATTATTTCTATATTACCAAAGGTTTAAACAGGAATGTAGACAACCTCCCTAGATGTGTCCACAAAAGGATCATCACATTTCTATATTATTCTATGTTTATAATAGTTCATGTGTTGTTACTATTTAAAAAAATAACATATTTTAGTACAAAAATAAAAACTCACACGGACTTAATTAAGTTTTTAAACTTTATAAACTGAGGTGTGAATATGTTTGGTCTTTTCTTGTCTGTCAACGATGTGTTTTTAATTATCTAGGACAAAAGGGTTTTGTCTGTATTTGTGTGTTAATTTGACCGAATTAATGAAAATTTAGAAGATATAAACATCATTGCTTCAATTTTTTATTTCTTTTTTTAAACGGATCTGTTTGGTGGTTGAGTCGAGTGGTTAGAGCTGTTGTCCTCAAAGCAAGAGTTGGGAGTTCGATTCCACCAGCAGTCAAATGATGAAGTGTCCCTGGGCAAGACACTGAACCCTCATTGGCTCTAATGTCTCATCAGTGTATGAATGTGATCTAAAGCTCTGATTAGTCTTGTATAGATCTATCTAAAAAATTATTTGTGAGTAATATTTGAAATAATAATTGGTTAAAAAGAAGCAGTTTGTTATCAGATGAGGAAAAAACTTTCGGAGCTCAAAGCTGCGGAAGAAATAAATAAATAAAATTACAGTACTCACTTTGTTCGATGTTTGCTGACAGCTGTGTTATTTTGTTATCTTGTGTTATTTGTTTCAGTGGAGAAAACAGAAACATTCAGTGTTTGGGAGGAAACGGAACCAAAACAATGACGCTGCTTCTTCTTCTTCTGTCACTGTGAGCACAAATGACTGAGCCAGAGCCACGTCAGTCCTCCACGCTGCTGCCCCCTGCTGGCAAAACCTCGAACTGCATGTCAGAAGACGAGACGAGCCTCTTCATCCTCTGCTCTCCAGAAGAAAAGACGGAAAAACTCTGACAGATTCATTTATAAAATAAAATAAAATAAAAACCATAACTTACTGTCCACAGAGAGTGGTGAAGGCTGCACAGAAGATGTTGGAGTCAGTCTCCCCACCATCACAGACATCTACACCGCCAGATGCAGAAAGAGAGACACCTGCATCATGAAGGACCCCACTCACCCAGCACACACACTCTTTGCCCACTCCCCTCAGGACGGAGGTTGAGGAGCATCAAATGTAGAACCACTAGACTGAGGAACAGCTTCTACCCTGAGGATGTTAGACTCATGAATCTCTAACCAGGAGAATCACTGAGAAATCACATCATGTTGCTGCTGATCTGTTTCATGTTGCTGCTGATCTGTTTCATGTTGCTGCTGATCTGTTTCATGTTGCTGCTGATCTGTTTCATGTTGCTGCTGATCTGTTTCATGTTGCTGCTGATCTGTTTCATGTTGCTGCTGATCTGTTTCATGTTGCTGCTGATCTGTTTCATGTTGCTGCTGATCTGTTTCATGTTGCTGCTGATCTGTTTCATGTTGCTGCTGATCTGTTTCATGTTGCTGCTGATCTGTTTCATGTTGCTGCTGATCTGTTTCATGTTGCTGCTGATCTGTTTCATGTTGCTGCTGATCTGTTTCATGTTGCTGCTGATCTGTTTCATGTTGCTGCTGATCTGTTTCATGTTGCTGCTGATCTGTTTCATGTTGCTGCTGATCTGTTTCATGTTGCTGCTGATCTGTTTCATGTTGCTGCTGATCTGTTTCATGTTGCTGCTGATCTGTTTCATGTTGCTGCTGATCTGTTTCATGTTGCTGCTGATCTGTTTCATGTTGCTGCTGATCTGTTTCATGTTGCTGCTGATCTGTTTCATGTTGCTGCTGATCTGTTTCATGTTGCTGCTGATCTGTTTCATGTTGCTGCTGATCTGTTTCATGTTGCTGCTGATCTGTTTCATGTTGCTGCTGATCTGTTTCATGTTGCTGCTGATCTGTTTCATGTTGCTGCTGATCTGTTTCATGTTGCTGCTGATCTGTTTCATGTTGCTGCTGATCTGTTTCATGTTGCTGCTGATCTGTTTCATGTTGCTGCTGATCTGTTTCATGTTGCTGCTGATCTGTTTCATGTTGCTGCTGATCTGTTTCATGTTGCTGCTGATCTGTTTCATGTTGCTGCTGATCTGTTTCATGTTGCTGCTGATCTGTTTCATGTTGCTGCTGATCTGTTTCATGTTGCTGCTGATCTGTTTCATGTTGCTGCTGATCTGTTTCATGTTGCTGCTGATCTGTTTCATGTTGCTGCTGATCTGTTTCATGTTGCTGCTGATCTGTTTCATGTTGCTGCTGATCTGTTTCATGTTGCTGCTGATCTGTTTCATGTTGCTGCTGATCTGTTTCATGTTGCTGCTGATCTGTTTCATGTTGCTGCTGATCTGTTTCATGTTGCTGCTGATCTGTTTCATGTTGCTGCTGATCTGTTTCATGTTGCTGCTGATCTGTTTCATGTTGCTGCTGATCTGTTTCATGTTGCTGCTGATCTGTTTCATGTTGCTGCTGATCTGTTTCATGTTGCTGCTGATCTGTTTCATGTTGCTGCTGATCTGTTTCATGTTGCTGCTGATCTGTTTCATGTTGCTGCTGATCTGTTTCATGTTGCTGCTGATCTGTTTCATGTTGCTGCTGATCTGTTTCATGTTGCTGCTGATCTGTTTCATGTTGCTGCTGATCTGTTTCATGTTGCTGCTGATCTGTTTCATGTTGCTGCTGATCTGTTTCATGTTGCTGCTGATCTGTTTCATGTTGCTGCTGATCTGTTCATGTTGCTGTGTTCTTGCGTGCTTATCTGCTCACACAGACTCATGTTCGTGCTGCTGTTCGGCGTGTTGTTTTCATTGTTTTATGCTATTTAGTGTATTTTTAGTTGATGTTTTTCTTAGTTCATATCTTAGATGTTATTACTGTTTTTCTTTTACATTTTATTGTTGGATGTAACTGGGACCCTGCATACACAATTTTGTTCCACCACATGTACCACATGTGGTGCGAATGACAAATAAAGAAACTCTTGCCTCTGTTGGAAAAAAGCATCCCTTTGGTTTTGTCGACATTTAGAACAAGTTTGAGACGTAACAAATCTGACTGGATGATGTCAAAAGCAGATTGCAAAAGCTGGAAAGCCTTAGCAACTGTTTTATCTTGACAGTAAACAACTGTGTCATCAGCGTAGAAATGTAAGGATGCATCAGGGATGTTCTGACCTACATTACCTATCTATGTTGTAAAGAGGTTGGGTCCTAAGACAGAGCCTTGTGGTACAACTTTGTTGACCATTAAATAATTGAAGAAAGTACCATTATGTTGAACACGTCTCCAATCTGAGAGATAGTTAGAAAACCAACCAATGGTGTGATCTGAGAAACCAATTTCTGAGAGCTTATGACACAAGATGTTATGATCCATAGCATCAGAAGCTTTAGACAGATCAGTATTATTCCATATTCAGTAGCAGTATGAATGCTTAATAAGCATTCATACCATTAAAGATCTTATTTTTCCATGTTTTCCTAACAGAACATTTCATTTCCACTTGCAAACATTTTAAAACTCTTTGAATATCTTGATAGAAAAGTATGCAGTCCATTTACCATTCCCCATTAAAAGGAGTTAATGGCAAGATCCAATCCCATGGTTTTGATTTTTGTGATATACAGTACATCTTATTGACAATCTAAATTACGAAGGTGACAAAATTCAAGACAATCTCATAAAAAAAAAACCCTCAAAGGAATAACCTCAACATCAGCACAACATCAGCACGGAGCTCATCAGAGGCCGAACTCTCCACAAATCTCCACCCATCAGACAATGAAACAACAAATTTACTGTACGTTTTATCTGAATTCCTGTTAGCGCCCACTAAGTGTGTGACATGGCCTTTGTGGTTAATGCTTTAACCATGGATCGGGGTAATGGTTTTAATGGAAATAATGTTCCAGATGTTGGAAGATAACATGTTAATGTTTCACAGGAAGGCAAAAGATGACAACTGACATTTTCAGATTGCCTTTTTCTTCTTCTCTTATTATTTTTTAGCTTATTCTTTGTAGCTCTGTAATTTTCCATTAAAACAATTTGCTTTCATATAATCTAATTATTGGCGGATTTGCATGTTCTGAGGGTACAGATCTATCTCATCATATATTTATTTTGACTTTAATAATAATAATAATAACGAAAAGTTCAAATATAAATCTTTTCATGGAGAAATTATTTAATGATCATTGGTTAAGACATTTGATCAACAAGAAATATTGTGTTCATCACATATGTTGTGTCAGTTAATGTAAGTTCACATTATATAAAAATTGTATTTCACATCAACAAATCCTCATTAGAGCTTATATGTGCTGAAAAATTACAGAACACTAAAAAGTGATTTGAAATAGTACACACGCAGTTTATTATAAGAATATCTTGAACCATCAGTTACTTTCAAACTCAAATTACAAATGGTGTAATGATGATGATGAGCAGTTTGATCTGCTGTGATGCTCCAGTGCAGAAAGATACAGAGATGGGCTTAATGACTCTTTGAAGGAAGACAGATCTTGTAGATGCATTTGTTTAAAAAAGTCATTCAATTCTGAACGATAGTGATGTCACTGTGTACAGACTGTGAAGAATGTAAAGAAAAAATAGGACAGTGAGAGGAGCCAAAAGAAACAGGAGTAAAAGAAGATGTAACCTTTCAGGCACCACTATATACAGTATATAAATACT
>JBBPBX010015644.1:0-36767 GCA_038048925.1 Garcialebias charrua | reverse complement strand
TATATATATATATATATATATAAAAAATATTTATGTATGTGTGTATGAGAGAGGGTGAAATGCTCCATATGTTTTTGTACCTCATCATGTTGTGCTGCTTTCCCAGAAACACTCCAACACCAACATGAGCAGTATCTGATTTCCTTGTTATGAGCCTCAATGTGTTGTGGCGCTGCTCGTCCAGCTGATGGTCCACTCCAGTGACCTTTTCAAGTCACTGTTGCAGAGATGTGCTGCTGAGCTGACTGTTTCAGAATAACAAATCCAGATTTCATGATGATGATGACGACGATATAACAAGCAGCTCCGACACAATTATTCATCTTCATCCAGCTAAAAATGAATAATTCAATCAGTTCAGTTCATTGGAACTTTATTGTCCAAAATGGAGACTTTTCTTTGACATCTGGCTCATAAATACAAGATACAACAAATAAAAGATGCAACAATAACAGCACTAAAATGCATGGTACATTAAAACATGAGAACATCTTATGGTTTATGTGAGGCTACATTTAAAGAGGAATGAAGGTCACAGCAGGAAACAAATGATGTTTTGTACCCATTCTTTTTGTTACAGGGACCAGATGGTAACAACTTGACGAAGGACGCAGTGGACGAGTCATTCTGAACCTGGACTGCCTTTGTCCCTGAACCCTACTACAGGGAGTCCTCGACTTACAAACGAGTTCCGGACCTAAGGACCGTTCGTAACCCGATTTTGACGTAAGTCGGAACCCATAGCACGTGCGTTGTTAAGTCCGGATTTTTGTTCGTAAGTCGGAAAATGTATGCTAGCGCTGCGCCAAACACCCGCTTTTCAACACAAACGTACATACTGGTCCATAAACATGCACAGAAATTTGTTAACAAACGGTTAGCTAACACACTTTCATCTAAAAACACCTAAAAACACATACCAGTGCTGTATTTAATGTACAACTGTACTGTTCATAAATCCGTTCGTAAGTCCGAGTTGCCGTAAGTCGAGGACTCCCTGTATATGTTGACAGCCGATTGTTTTACTAGTGCATATGATCAATAGGGATAACTTGTTCTAATAGGTAAAACTATATAGAAAATATGTATTTCACATTAAATAAATATTAAATAGAATTTTACATGTAGCATTTCATATGTGCTGAATTCATGGGCCTTCTCTGAAGGCGTAGAAGGCCCTGAGGGTTCTCAACTCAGTGTCGTCCACAGAGCTGCTTCTGAAACCCTCCCTTCACAAACTGGAAACCCTTCACCGCCTGATTTGTGACAGGAGCTCGCTTCAGCATTCTCACTGCACTTTGTATCCCCTTCTGAACTGGCCTCCACTCCCACAGACAAGCACACTGGTTTCTGTAGATCTATAAAACCCTGACTGGTAGCACCACATCCGACCTCCGCTCATTACTTTACCAACATCCGAGGTCATACATGTATTTGTACTTTCCGTTGCAGCAGGTACATCCATCTACTGTATGTAATCCACTTCCTGTGATCGTTCATCATTTCAGTTCTCTGCAGCTAACGACTGGGTTCAGTTACAACAGACTCCACAGCTCATTTCTTTACCCCAAGTTCATTTGATAAAAGTTCAATATGACCACCGAACGTGTTTTTAGTAGACTCATTTTCACATTTTGTTGTTAAATTTTTCATTTATGCATCTGTTTTAGCTTTTTGATAGTTATTCATGCCGTTGTTGTGTGAGATCCGATGTTTGGTTGTCTGTTAATAAACGTGTTGTCCCTCTGCTCCTTTACTGCCTCTTAGCCGGGTCGCCATTGAAAACAACAATGTGCTCTGTTAGGAAAATATTGAACAATAAGATCTGTAATATAAGATGGAGCTAGGTTGTTGAGAGCTTTGTAGGTGCACAAATATAGCTGTGTATCCTGATGCATGCTCAATAATCCAGGTAGAAAAATCCAAAAAAGCTAAGTCTGGTCCTCTGGACATTCAAAAAACAAAACAAAGCAAAAAAAAAAACTGTAGAAACGTTTCGTCTTTCGTCCGAAAGACTTCCTCAGTCTGAGAAGCTGTTCAGCTCAGTCTTATAAATAGCACCCTCCCACAGTGGATCAACCAGTTGGCTGATGACAGCCGAAACCAGCTGCTCACATGATCAAGGAGGACCATCAGCCTGACGATGGATCGTTAACACCCTGATGGTTGTTTGCTATTCACAGAGGGCTGAGTGATACTAGCAATAACAGCATTGTAAGTGGGGGACAGTTGAACCCGGAGGCCTCCACCTCTGTTTAATGATGGACGGTTTCTTTTCACAAAGATGGCCTCCTTTACTCCTCTCTCAAACCATTGTTCCTCTCTATCAAGGATGTGAACATCTTCATCCCTGAAAGAGTGACCGCTGGCCTGGAGATGAGTGTAGACCGCAGAGTCCTGACCTGATGATGTTGATCTTCTGTGCTGGGCCATCCTTTTGGCATCTGTACTCATCCCTTTAGTTGGCAGCTCAGAACACCACATACAGAACACCATGGACTTTGTGGATAAGGTGAGGGATGTCATCATGGAGACTGATGAAACAATGGTCTCTTTTGATGTCACATCACTCTTTACGTGCATTCCTGTTGATGAAGCAGTAGAGGTGGTCTGTTTAAGGTTAAAATCAGACACCACTCTGAGCAACAGGACCACACTTTCCACAGAACAACTGTGTCAACTCTTGAAACTGTGCCTGCAGTCAACCTACTTCACATATGGGGAGCAATATTATAGGCAGAAACATGGGTGTGCTATGGGGTCTCCAGTTTCTCCTATTGTTGCCAACCTGTACATGGAGGAGGTAGAAAAGAGAGCTTTGACATCCTTTTCAGGGAGACCACCAAGTCATTGGTTCAGGTATGTTGACGACACCTGGGTTAAAATTAAATCTCAGGAAGTCCAACATTTCACTGATCACATCAACTCTGTGGATAAATATATCAAGTTCACACGAGAAGATGTAAAAAATGGCAGGTTGGCTTTCTTGGACTGTGAGGTCTCAGTTTCTGATAGAGGAAATTTGCAAACTGAGGTGTACCGCAAACCCACACACACAGACCAGTATTTACAGTTTGACTCCCATCACCCTCTGGAGCACAAGTTAGGAGTCATCAGGACTCTGTACCACAGAGCAGACAGCGTCCCCACTAACTCAGCAGCCAGACAGAAGGAGAAATCACACACAAAACAGGCTCTAGAGAAATGTGGATATCCTAACTGGGCCTTCCTGAAAGCAGAGAAGAAACCCAAACAGGACTCCAGCCAGCCATCAGGTGAAAAGAAGGAACCCAGACCCAGACCAGTGGTCATTCCGTATGTTGCGGGAGTTTCAGAGACATTGAGACGTTTATTTTCTAAACACAACGTCCCAGTGGCTTTTAAACCCCAAAATACATTAAAGACTGGTTCATCCCAAAGATCCAGTCCCCCGGCACAAACAGAGTAATATTGTGTATGCTGTTCAGTGTCAGGAGGGCTGTGATCAGTCTTATATCGGGGAAACTAATAAGTTTCTGGGCCGTGAGCAACTCATCCCAGCTGTTGTATGAGCTCAATCGCACGTTGGGTGCGTCGGTGGATTACCGGGGACCTGCTGGGCGTTTTGGAACTCGTTTACAGCCGCCTGGGTCCCAACTGGGCATGGATGGGGGTTCATAGACCGGAACCTCATATGATTTGGAATTTTGGCTCTGAAACAGCGTCTGGACTTGGAGGCTGCAGTGAAAAAGAACACTGTGGTCTGAATTGGAATAAACAAAAAGACTATCTAATCTGGTTTCTGCACACGTCCTTGAAAAGAGGCCTGTTTGGAAACTTTCTCCTGGAGCGTAGAGTTGAAGTGCCCTTGCTGATCTCCCTCACCCGCACCCCCCAGAGATCTCTGTGTGTGGCTCGGATGACGCCCAGCTGAACAAACTGCTGAACTGTGTTCTTTGAAGTTACTCACAGACTAAATATCTCCTTGCCTGTCGTCAAAACTGCAACAATGTCTCGTGTGACTGTGCTTTCGCTGATAGAGTTTTTGAGACTTTATCATGGAGTGTCCTCAGGCAATCTTTGATAAATTCTTTTTTTGAATATCACAAATGATACCTACTGTGCTTTTCCTTTTTCCATATCTGTTTTGCTCTTCATCCATGATGGATGAGAGATGGCCGCGCTGACGAACATGCGTGTTTTGAACATGCGTGTTTTGAATTGCAGCAGCTTAACATTCTCTGACCTCTGGATGACTGTGTTTACATGATCACGTTGTATTGGTTTACTGGTGCAATGTTAATAAAAAATCTCTTATCTTATCTTATCTTATCTTATCTCTAAACAGCCACTGGCCAAAAGGATGGCCCAGCACAGAAGATCAACATCATCAGGTCAGGACTCTGCGGTCTACACTCATCTCCAGGCCAGCGGTCACTCTTTCAGGGATGAAGATGTTCACATCCTTGATAGAGAGGAACAATGGTTTGAGAGAGGAGTAAAGGAGGCCATCTTTGTGAAAAGAAACCGTCCATCATTAAACAGAGGTGGAGGCCTCCGGGTTCAACTGTCCCCCACTTACAATGCTGTTATTGCTGGTATCACTCAGCCCTCTGTGAATAGCAAACAACCATCAGGGTGTTAACGATCCATCGTCAGGCTGATGGTCCTCCTTGATCATGTGAGCAGCTGGTTTCGGCTGTCATCAGCCAACTGGTTGATCCACTGTGGGAGGGTGCTATTTATAAGACTGAGCTGAACACAGCTTCTCAGACTGAGGAAGTCTTTCGGACGAAAGACGAAACGTTTCTACAGTTTTTTTTTGCTTTGTTTTGTTTTGTTTTTTGAATGTCCAGAGGACCAGACTTAGCTTTTTTGGATAGCTGTGTATCATCAGCATAACAATTAAAATTTATCCCATGCTGTTTAATAACATTGGAAAGAAAGAACACGGTTGACAAATGTTGGGTCTGACTGAAAGTGGGCGTCCTGCTGAATTTAACAAAAACTGAAACAACGTTTTTTTTTTTTTCATTCATTCAACCTTTATTTATACAGGCTAGCCTCGTTGAGTCACGGGGACTCATTTACAAGAGGGACCTGTCTCACTCACACCAAACAACCATCCACTCTCACACTCACACCTAGGGTCAATTTAGAGTCACCAATCAGCCTAACAAGCATGTTTTTTGGTCTGTGGGAGGAAACCGGAGTACCCGGAGGAAACCCACGCATGCACGGGGAGAACATGCAAACTCCACCCAGAAAGGCCCCGGACCGGGATTTGAACCGGCAACCTTCTCGCTGAGAGGCAGCAGCTCTACCAGTTGTGCCAACGTGCTGCCCAACGTTTACTTACAAGTACAGAATGACCGTGTACAACTGGCTCCCAGACGTTTCAGCTTCTGTTCCACAAAACAACAGTGGCAGAAACTACAGTAAATTATCTCCAGTTTGTTTCAAAATAAAATATTGAAAGAGCTTGAAATGTGTTTGAACCTTGACACCTAGATCATGTTTTGCCACGCCCCTGGTGTGAATATAAAAATACACTAGCAACAACATCAACAAATATTTTGCAGGAATAATACATTTAATTCCATTTATTTAAAAAAAATCAAGATAATATACAGTAATGACACTTATCTATATGTTACACAGTACTTTACATAAATAAATTCACTTCAGGAGTCTGAAGGTGAGATCCTAACAGACTCATAGTAAATGTTTGACTGTAACAGCATTACCGTATTTTTCACTGTACAAGTCACATCTTTTTTTGCATAAATTAGCATGTCCTGTGACTTATACAATGTATCGACTTATTTATATTTTTTCTCCTATATTTATAATCCAAGTTTTGGCTGAGATCTGACGATTTCATTCTGACATGGAAAATATTGAACACTACAATTTTCAGCCACTAGAGGGCGGTTGACTAATGTGGCAAGCCAAGTTCATTAATAGGCAAAAGTGAATATTAATGAGACACTTGGCTTGCCATACAGAGCCACCTTCGTCTCGCTCCAGAACTCCTGGAGCAAACGTCAAATCAGCTGCATTTCACCGGGCCGCCCAGATGAAATGCAGCTGATGTGACTGTTAAAGTCCTTTTTATTAAAGGAGAATTTTTATGGTATTTCTGTGGGGTATCCAGACAGTGTTCATTCAATTTAATACACAAAATAATTCTTAGATAATCAATTATACCCTTTTTAATTCTGCCATTTTTAACTTTCGTTTTGAACGACTGGTTTATGATAATGAGATCTCGTGGCCACGCCCTTCAAAGATCTGTTTACATTAACTCCGCCCTCCAAAGGCAGACGAGGATGTCTGAACTCGCGTTACTGCCACCCAGAGCCCTGTATAGCTGAGCTGAACTGGACCGCGACGTATTTATTGTGGGACAGATCAGACGTGTACAAGTTGTCGTGTCATTTTTAATTTTTCCTCTGTAATAAATGTACAACTCCCCTGACGTCTCCCTCCCTCCCCCTGTGCGCGCGCTGGAGGGAGCGGATGTCACTCGCAGCGGACACACACACACAGCGGGGCTGTCTCCCTCGATCAGCGCGCGCACACACACACACACACATACACACACACACAGGTTTGTTAATGTGGTTTAGCGGTACGTAGTCTGGCCTGCTATGACACATAAACCAACACACACACACACACACACACACACACACACACACACAGGTTTGTTAATGTGGTTTAGCGGTACGTAGTCTGGCCTGCTATGACACATAAACCAACACACACACACACACACACTGCAACATGCTGCATCGCTGTTCATTCAAGACTCCCATCTGCCATTATCTGGGCCAGGAGGGTTAGAGAATCTTTGCAACGCTCACGTTAGCTGGCTAGACTCTGTGACATTTTTAGCCATTGTACTGACATGAAATAAGGAAAAACAACCGTCACCTCTTTTACACTGAAGTGGGTGGAGCATCACCAGGGGTATAGGTGAGGGGTTGAACTAAAGGTGCGGGGGGATTGTCCTGGCGCTTGTGACGTCACAAGCGCCAGGATTTGAAAACGAAACCTATCTTATCACAGTAAAATAAATATACTTAGAGTAAATAAACCACTGGGTGCATTTTTTTGGCCCTAGGACTGTTTTTTTATGAAGTGCATACCCAAAGTTGAGTAAAAAAACCATTAAAAAGTGAATTTTGCATCTGTGGTCCCCTTTAAGGAAAAGTTCAACTGAGAGTCGAGCAAATAAATAATTGTTTTTAAGGGTTAATCTTGTTAAATTCTTGTTAAAGTCCTTCCGCGCATGCTCCCGTGGCCGCCATTTGGCAGCCAATCCATTTTTGCCACAACACCGGCCCACGTTTCCACGTTTGGTCAGCGGTGATGAATAACAGATGCGACATATGCGGCGAAGCAACATACCGGTATTTATTTTTTCCACTTTATTGGACATATAATAATAATAATAATAATAATAATAATAATAATGCGACTCATACAGCAGTGAGACGTGTACGGTGGCAATACGGCAAGTTCAGAACGTTCAACTTGTTATGACAAAACCAAACCTTGCCTCAAAAAGCTGACGCCACATGAGGCTGTGCACGATAAAACATCCTGTGATGCAGTGACACCAGAAGAAACCATGCAGGCTCCATTACTGGTGTCGGTGGCTGCACATGCACAAAGTGACTTTTTCTTTGGATCTGCTTTTAGCATGCACAGAAGAGCTCTCAACTTCTTTTCCTGCCAGTTTTCATGAAGACAGAGATAAAGACGTGACAAGTGTGCAGCAGTTCTTATCCATCACTGACTCTTCATGAGTGGCTCGTGTTCAGTGGAAGTGCTCGGTGGGTTTTGATACGATTAGCCTAAAAGCTGCTGTAAGTGAATCAGTGCGTAATGTTATTTCCTGGACATGGTTAGACGTGTATTAGAAGTGGAGACTGAACCACGGGGCAAACTGCTGCCTCTTGCACAAAATTTACTTCTCCACCCTCTGCGGTGCACCGCTCACTTGATGCGGTTTCTCTCATTGAACGGGCTGTTTAATGGACGCCGTGTTGTAAAGCGCAGACGTGGATGCATTTTGCAGCTCATTAAACAATGCTTCATCTCTTATGAAAAGTGATTCAGTCAAAGCAACTGTTTGTTGTATATCTGTGTATTTGTATTTTTGTATTTATTTATTCATTCATTTCAGATTTGAAGCAAGAAGTTGAAATTACAATTCACAATAATGAAAAACAAAGAAAAAAAAATCTAAAATGAAAGGAAGCAGAAGAAGAAAAAAATCTTATCATATCTGCTCCTTTAAAAAGAAATATGTTCAAATAATCAATTCAAAACAATGATCATCTATAAATTGTATAACGAAATAAAGAACTCATCCCACGTTTACATTTCTAGTACATTTCAAAATTAACTAAAATTTAAATATATCTTTTCAACAATTTAGTCTTAATGATTTTTTTAAATATAAAAATAGACTTTACTTTTTTTACATCATTTTCCAAATTATTCCACAAACTTATCCCCTGTATTGATGTAGACCGACTCTTTAAACTGGTTCTGTACTTAGGTTTTACAAAAATGTCTGTTCCCTTTAAATTATAACAACTTTTCCTTCTGACAAAAAGCGTTTGAATGTTTGGAGGTAGTATCGTATTTTGAGCTTTATACATTACTAAAAGAATATTATAGTCCACCAAATCGTAAAACGTCAATAGTTTCAATTGATGAAACAATATACTTGAAGGATGACAGTAAGACTTTCTTGTAATAATGTGTGTCATCAGCATGAGATAGAATTAAAGTAACATTTTCAAAATAATTTGTTTGGTATTTATTTTGTGAAGATATGCTACAATGTGATGGACAGATGTGGAGCACAGCTGACGGTATTGTTAAAAGGAGTGAGGTCGGTGGGACTGCAGACAAACTGGCAGGATGTGTGCACAAAACAACATACATGTTCAAGTTGATCAGGTGCGGATAAAAGAGCAAGGAAAACCATTCAGAACATTTCAAGCTGAACGTCAATGTCACAATAGTTTTCCTTTGTTTTGAATCATTACGAAGATCGTGATCATCAAGATCATCACATCATGGAAGAAGACACAGGAAGCTCCGTTATTAGACGTGGTCAGAGTTAACCTGACACACTTCGACTTTAATTAATTACTTATTCAGCACTCGTTCAAGTCAAAATATAGTAATTCACGGATTCTCTTTCTTTTTGGATTAAACTCAACACCTTTGTGACCATGAATGATGGAAAAGTAACCAGATGAGCATTAAGTGACAATGAAACGGGAATTAAAGTTGACCCAGCAGAACTGGAATCATTTATTAACAAATCATAAATTTAACATCATAACATGTACACTTTGATTGATCGATCAGATTCCTATAATTCACTCGTCAGCAGATTTAAATTGTGGACAACAGAAACAAGTAATAAGATGGTAGTTTTACTTATTATCTGAAGGCTTTTAGCTTAGTATTACTGCAGTACTTCACTCACAAACAAAACAATCACTGTCTTCTAACAAAGCTGAGTCACGTCCTCTGGACGGATTCTCATTTGTTTCGTCTTTTATCCAAAATATTCTTCAGCCTGAGGAGCTGCAACAAAGCAGCACCTTCTCATAAGTGGATCAACCAGTCTGCTGGTTGGTTCACATGATAAATGAGGACCATCAGCCTAACGAACGATCGTTAGTGCCCTAATTCATGCAACCTTTACAGGTTAATCCCATTGAGCTTTGGGGACTCAAAAAGAGTGAAAACAACAGAGGACAATCATAAAAACATACAAATTGAGAAAAACTAACAAAATAAAATGTATTGAAAATAAAAATAAAAACAGACAGATTATAAGGCGGTGTAGAAAACTAAACAAGAACATGTCTGCATTGTTTTTTCAGAAACTTAGATGTTTGAAGCCATTTAGAAAGGTCGAGATCTTCATATCTTTTTGTAAGATATTCCATGAAGCAGGAGCAGAGTAGGAGAAGGTCCTTTTGTCTAGTTCAGTCCTCACTGCAGGTAATCATGTCCTGAGAGCGCACGCTGTAGCTGCACTCACACAGAGACATGTAGGAGGAGATGTATGAAGGCAGCAGACCAAGAAGTGATTTAAAGATGAAAATGTACCAGTGGAAGAGTCTGTGTGAAGATAATGATGTCCAGTTGGTTAATGTCCACTTGCTATTCACAGAGGGCTGAGTGAAACTCTTACAGGACAGTTACTCTTACAATCTGTTATTGCATCACTGTCCAGACTGAAGAACAAAATGTTTCCACAACAAGAATCTGTCCAGAGGACCGGACTCAACCTTGTTAGATTTATCGACCTGGATTTTTGAGCTTGCAACAGAACAATCATCGTCTTGTTCGTTTGGCTGTGTTTACAGAGACGTCTGGTCAGAAAGAACAGTACGTCATGGACCTCTGGTTTTTGTAGTAAAGTTAAAAGTGAGTTGAAGAGGCTACATGCCATCAGGGCTCCTCACACAGATAGGAGCAACATCTGCATGACACATGGACCAAACATGTCTGTCCTCCACGAGAAACACAACTTTTTTTCGAAGACAACGATGTCACATTTGTCTTCTGAACACCTTTTTGCAGAAAACTGAATCTGTAATATTTTAAAGTGAGCACTTGATAACTCATATTATGTTTTCTCTTCATGGTACGTTGTAGACATGATGGTGATAAACAGCTTATTGTTTCCAGTGTCAGTGTTTGTGTGTGTGTTTTAGCAGCTTTAGTCAAACACCTCATGAACCTCTCAACAAACAGACCTGCATCTATAACTGGTTCACTTTTATAAGTCAGTCCATTTCAAGATGGCCGCCACAGCCAACTGAGCGTAGAAACCACACAAAACGCCTTTAGGTCATCCTCAACATATTCTCTGAGAATTACGAAATCAAATTATTATCTTTAAATATTAATTTTATGATAATTAATTCTGTAATTAATAAATTAAATTATAAAAATACATACAATTAATACAATTAATTATTAATTATAAATACATTATTACCAATAAATATAATTATATTAGTTTAATTAATACAAATAGTAATAATAAATATAATTATAATATAGAATATTATTACTGGTAAATTAAATTTAATTATTATTAAATATTATATCTAACAATATTTCATACTTTCACAAGATTGTACATCATTCATGGCATTTGACTAAAATGAACACAACTCGATGGTTTCTTAACGTTTTTACTCTGACATGAACGGTGTAATGTGATATACATGACTTCAAGGAATACAAGATGTTTGAATGTGTAACTTAATTAAATGCTTTAAATGAATGAAACAAATCTTTGCTCCAAATGTTTTTAGAAACTCATACAACAGAGGTGACTGAAAGATGTTTAGAGGTGACCAAACTAAATAAAAATGTTGTTAGTCAGTTCTGCATTCAAGAGCTCAAATTGAGCTTTAGTTTTTGTCTGAAGGCTGTGCACACAGCTGAATGCATCCAGGGGGAGGGAGGGGCTGACAGGAGGCTGCAGATGCTGGAAGGAGGACCAATGATGAACTGCACCAGGACGAAAGAGGAGACAGGATGACTGAAGGCGTACGGACAAAGAAAATGAACGCCGTTTATTTCCTCGCCGCTCGTCGTGACATGTGAAGTTTAAAGTGACGAGGAGGAGAACGTCGAGACTCACCGAGCTGCGGGACACAAACTTCAGTGGGAAGAGAAACCTCTTTCTGAGACGAGACCCACTCACTGCAAAGATGTGGTCGTGCGTAAAGAACTTCTTCACTTATGAAACGACTAAATCAGTGGTTGTGAAGAGCTGGACCATTGGAATCATCAACCGGATCGTCCAGCTCATCATCATTTCTTACTTCATTGGGTGAGTGAACCCTCAGAGGTTAAACTAGACTGAAGTCAACAAGAACGGTGCATTAGTCAGAACAGTGTACAGATCCTTGTAAGTAAATTAAGTCAGTGGTTTGTGATTGCATGAATAACAAAATATACTCTGAAATACTGTATCCTTAAAGCTTTTATCCTTCGGCTGAAGGGCAAAACGTCTCAGCAAAAAACAGAAACCGCCCAGACTGAACATTGTTGGATTTTTTATTAATTTATTTAAATTATTTATTAATTTCAGATATAAAAAAAAACACACAAAAAACTATTCACAAAACCACATAAAAAACAAAACGATACATGAAATGAAAGGAAGCAGAAGAAGAAAAAATCTTATCATATCTGCCCCTTCTTTAAAACAAAATTAATTCAAACAATCAATTCAAACAACAATCATCCATAAAAAATACAACATAATAAATAACTCATCGCACCTTACCATATATAGTAATTTGGATATAAAACAATTTCTATATATTTTTTCAGAAATTTAGTTTTAATTATTTTCTTAAACATAGACATTGACTTTGCAACTTTAATATCATTTCCCAAACCATTCCACAGACCTATTCCTTAAATTAAAGTAGACCTACTCTTTAAACTTCTATGCTGTGGCATTACAAAAGTATCTGTTCCCTTAAGATTGTAAGTACTTTTTCTTTTTACAAAAAGCATTTGAATGTTTGAGGATAATGTGAAGTTCTGAGCTTTGTACAATAATAAAATAATATTATAGTCAACCAAATCATAAATTTCAGCAACTTCAATTTACAAAACAAAACATTTGATGGATGGCAGTAATGTCTTCTTGTAATAATCTTTATAGCTCTTTTCTGCAAAGTAAAAATAGGCTTAGTTATAGTTTTACATGCTGTACCCCAAACATATACAGAAGTAAATTAAATGTGGGAGTATAATTGTATTATACAACAAATACAATGCTTTGTCATTTAATAAATCTCTAACTCTATATAGAACTGCAATGGACCTAGATATTTTAGTTTTTACCAAATTTATGTGTTGTTTCCATGACAACCTGATTATTGAGATTATTGGTATCCTTTAAACAGTTTCATGCACTGAAATATAACTTTTTATTACCGTAACAGACAAATAATTGACCGTGTACTAAACAGTAGATATACCTCTCACTTGAAATGTATACATTTCCAGTCGAGCTTGTTTATAACTTTAATATTTGTGTCAATACAGACCCATTAGCTGTGGTTTCAGTGATTCATCATGACTGCTCTTTCTTTGGTCCACTCTTTGGTTCATTTCAGCTGTGGTGATTCAGAACCCCTCAGGGAGATCCGACCCAGTTTAACACATCTGTGCTCTAAAAGTGACGTGTGTACGGTCACATGTAAGAATCAGAAAAATATAATAACATGACTCGGTTTTATCTAGAAAACTCTTCCCATTGGAAACACGAAAACTAATAAGTTTGAATTACTCTGTAATTTGTAAAATGGGGCATCTGTGGCTGAGTGTATAGAACAGTTGGCCTTCAGTTGGAGAGTTGGGGGTTTGATTCCACCAGCAGTCACGAGTTGAAGTGTCCATGGGCAAGACACTGAACCTCTGATTGTCTCTGATGTGTGTCTCATCAGTGTCTGAATGTGATAAAGCTCTGATTAGTCTTTGAACAGATCTAGTAGAGTGCTGTACCGTACAAGTATGAATGTGTGTGTGTGTGTGTGTGTGTGTGCTGTATGAAAGTGTAACACTTTGTTTGAAGGGTGTGTACAACACGAACATAACACCTGTCATGAACTTTTATTTGTTCATTTTACATTTTATAAAAAGAAAACATTTTTACATTATAGCAATAAAATGAGAAGAGAAAAAACATAAAATGAAAGGAGACAGGGAGAAGAAAAAAATCTTATTTTACCTGCCCCTTTTTTCTATAACAACAACAAAAAAAGCGAGATCAGTAAAAATAACTCAACCAATGATACAAAATTTAAGCAATTTACACGATTTGAATACACATTTAAATTTTAGTACAATTTGACAATTTGAATATTTTGTATTTAATTAACATATTAGCTTTTATTTTTTTTTAAAGACTACAGTATAAGTGAGTTAGCAGTTTTAATTTTATTTTCTAAACTATTCCACAAGTCAACACCTTGTATTGATACACACCATCCTTCCAAACTTGTTCTGTATTTTGGCTTTGTAAAAATCTCCATTCCTTTCAGGTTATAACAGCTCGTTCTTTTTACAAAATTTACTTGAACATTTAGAGGCAATAATTTTAATAAATAACACGACCGAGTCTGTATGACTGTTGTCATTCAGTAAATCATGACACTTTTAATACAAAGTTGACATTTAAAATGTCGAGTTGTCATAAAGACATTTTAAACGATGTCCCTCGCTCACTCCATTCCATCTGAACAACAGGTTCAGGCTGTGGATCAAAGTGCAACATGACACTTTTTACAATGAAATAAATTATTAAAGCTCAACTTTTTAAAGCAGATTTGAGAATACAGTACCGGAGAGCGATGAAAACTATACTATTAAACAAAAACCAACACCTGGAACAGTGTGCTTATTTATTTTTTGTCAGAAAAAAACCAGTGGCTGCTCCAGAGATATTTTTCTGCAGGTGCTAAGGGGGGCTAAGCATTTTACTGAGGATGCTATGAAGCATAATTTGTTCTTTCAGTTCTCAAGGTCAATGTGTGTCATTCATATCACATGTGGTACATAAGGTGGAATGAAACTATGGACAGGGTCCCAGTTACATCCAACAAAAATACAAATTGTAAAGAAAAACAGTAAAAAAGATCCGAGACATGAAATAAGAAATACACTAAACTAAAAATACACTAAGCACTACTAGTACGAAACAATGCGCCAAACAATAGCAGCACGAACATGAGTCTGTGTGAGCAGATGAGGACGAGTGAACACAGCAACATGAAATAGATCAGCAGCATGAGATCAGCAGCACATAACCAAATGGTATTACAGTGATTTGTTTTCACAGTGATTTTAGACTAGGGGTTCATGAGGTAGAAGCTTGTAGCCATAACGAAGGGTGAGATGGAGGAAGAAGGATGACACCTTTTCCATCTCAGCCCCACTACATTTGTTTTATTTATTTTTCATTCATTAAAGTTTGGCACCCACTGGTCAGTTAACTGACCAACAACAACTTCATCAATATATTCTACAAAGTACTTCAGTGACTGATCCTGATTAGTAAAGGGTGAATATGTTATTACAGGGAGTTCTATACCAGAACAAATAATGTTACTTCTCCCAAAAAGTAACTGAGTTAGTTACTGAATTACTCACCTATAAAAGTAATTAGTTACCAGGGAAAGTAACTATTGTTTGTTTGGCTGGTTTAAGTTTAGATATATCTACAAATTTTAAGTAGAAATAATTACAGCACCTCAACAGAACATGTATACTTCAAGTTTTTTCTTCATTACAAAATACAGTTTAACAAAATAATATAACAATTGTGTTTTCAGCTCTATGTACACACTGTACTGTTCCAAGTGTTTTCTTAGAAATAAAAGTAAACAGTTAAAATAAGTGCTTTGTAGTGTAAAATAAAATCAAACCCTCACACAACTGGTTCAAGTATTTTCTTAAAAACAAAATAACCATTTTAACAATATGGAGTACTTCTAAAACAGTACTGAAAATCTGAATTACCTGTGAGATGCTTCATCATCAGATCAGATTACGACGGACGTAGACAAACACTTCGCTCCTCCGGGACATTAATGTACACTTCACATGCACGTTCTTGCCTTTCACCTCAAGGAGAGTAAAGTAGTTTCTGTATTTCCACTTTGAAAACGCCAACTTTCCCTCCAGACTCGCCATTGCTGCAGGACTTCACTTTTCAGCTTTGAAGCTCCCTGCAGCGCTGCGTGTATGAACTGAACAACAGAACCTCTGATTGGCTGACCTCTGCCTGACACTCTATCTTAGCCAATCAGCATCATCCTTATTGTTTCACCCCTCCCTCCCCTCTGCTCCGTCCTCCCTCAAAGGGGAAAAAAGTAACAAGCAGCTTTACGAGAGCCAGAGCGGAAGACAAAAGTAACGTACACCCATTTAGTGTTTGTAACGGTAATGGCGTTGTAACGATAGACATAGTAACTACTTAGATTACCTGTTAATGAAAAAAATAACGCCGTTTGTAACGTCGTTTATTTGTAATTCCGTTATTCCCATCACTGAACATGAGCATTATTGAGCAAGCATCAGGGTACTTCCATGGCACATTTTTATCTGTATAAATACTTAATAATTCAATGTTAATAGGAGCTAGTTACTTGCAAAGGGCTTTGTTTTCATTCTCCAGATCAATAGGCTACAGAGTTAAGACATAGTAACACCACCAGTGACATTTATTTAGTATATAAAATTATTAATATTTGACAATTTTTTTATAAGCAAATTTAAATAAATGTAGCCATTGTAGCCATTTCTGGTTTCTTGTTGCTGTGTTCATCTGTGACTATCTGCTCATACAGACTCGTGTTCGTGCTGCTGTTTATAATGATGTTTTTCTACTACATTAGGGCTTAGTGTATTACTAGTTGATGTTTTTCTTAGTAAATCCTAGATGTTATTACTGTTTTTCTCTTGCATTTGTTGTTGGATGTAACTGGGACCCTGTGTACATAATCTCGTTTTCATCACATGTACCACATGCGGTGCAAATGACAATAAAGACTCTCTGACTCTGACTCTCTGACTCAATAACCAGGTGGCTAGCGCTAGCATGCTAACAAACAAACAAAGAAGAAAAAAACTCATCACTTCCCATTTGCAGTCAGCTGAAGACTTTTTTCACAGAGCCATCCAATATCTGAGAGGCATATCAGTCAGAAATGCAAATAGATATTAAATAAAGGGCTTTAAATTAGTTAAAACGTACCTGAGCAAGCCTGCTTCAGTCACAGCACATCTCTGTAATCTCAGAATTTTTTAAAAATTAATAAATAAACGACAGGAAACACGCTGTCGATACATAGCGTTCACGTTTGACGAGTCCAGGCCTCTAGGGCGGCGAAAACTGCGCCCTGAACACTCCAATAATTTTGTAAAGATGGGACATAACTGCGCATGTGCAACTGATAATGAGAGTCAATGGTTTAGCTGCCGGCGCCCAGAGAGGACCGGAAGTACGTCACAATCAGAAAACGTTTTTTGAAACAAACAATATAACTCATCATTACTCATAAAATATTTATCCTACACAACTAAAAACATATATGCATATATTTCGAAATATTTTTATTTTATTATTTCATTTTTATAAATAAAAAATTTAAGTCTTCAAATGGTGGAGCTGCAGGATCCGACCTTTGCAATATTTCACGTGGAGTCCCTCAGGGTTCTGTACTTGGACCAAAGTTATTTACAGGTAGTCCCCGACTTACGAGCGCTCTTACATACGAGGTCCCGGACTTACGAGCTGGCGAAAGAGAAGTAAATTTGTAAAAAATACAGCACTTTTTTGTGTTTTTAGATGAAAGTGTGTTAGCTAACCGTTTGGAAACACGTTTCCGACCATGTTTATGAACTAATATGAACGTTTTTGATGAAAAACGAGTGTTCGTAGTAGCGCTAGCATAAATGTTCCAACTTACGAGCGAAAATCCGGACTTACGAGAACACGTGCTTCGTGTTCCAACTTACGAATTTTCGTGTTACGAGCACCTCGCAGGAACGGAACTCGCTCGTAAGTCGGGGACTACCTGTATTCTGTATGTGAATGACTTGGTAAAAGTGTCAGGACTCCTCAAACGTGTCCTATTTGCTGATGATACCACATTTTTTTGTTTGGGTAAAGATATGGAACAGATGATGGAGTTGATAAAAACAGAATTTGTTGAAATACAAACTTGGTTTAAACTTAAATAAATTATCATAAATTTCGAAAGTACATGATATTCAGTATAAAAAAGGAAATGATGTCCCATTTAAGATTGATGATGTTGAGATTTGTAGAGTGAGTGAAGTGAAGTTTTTGGGTGTTATTATTGACTGTACAAAGTCAGGAACTTATTAAATGTTAAAGCTCCCCTGACATCATCTTTTAACTTTCCATAAAATGGCACAACATATATATATATATATTAAGATTGACCTCTGACCACCTCCTCGTCCACCCTCCTGTCCAGGTGTTGTAGGTCTTGACGCAGAGGACATCTGGGTCCATTATGGGCTGAATGCTGCATCCACTTTGTCACTTCCCTCATCAGAACCACAGAAAATCAACAGATTTACATCAAAGAATATTGTTGAGTACTATTCTTTTTGTTGATGCAATCTTACCTGCTGTGATGTGAAAGTCTGGGTTACTAGTGGTTCAACAGGAAGAGCCTCAGGTGATGGACTGGAGACCTGGAAACCTGAAAACACAAACAAAATAAAAGAATAATATATTTAACAGATATTTTAAAAGGGACTAATTTTTTAAACTATAAATTAATGTTGAATAATTATTAGAAACATTAACTAATATATTACCATTTCAGTGCTGTGAAAACTATTTACATGTAGAATTCCTTCTGACTCTCAACCATCAGCTGCTGTGTAAGACCTCACAGAGCTGCTCACTTCCTGAAGTGAAAAGTCTCCAAAAACCAGCAGGAGCTGAAAAAAAATTATAACCTGCTGTTTACTGGAAATAACTTTGGCTTCTCTGAAGTCAAACCGCTAAAATATAAAGTTTTAAATGGCTAAATTGGACGGGTCGCGTTATCTTGTCCATTGTAAACAAGGTGCGCAGTTGACGCGAGTCTGGAAGTGACGTCATAATCGCGCGACGGGGAAACCCCGTATTTATCGTGTGAAAAAAAAGGCGCTAATTTTAAACTGTTTTTGAGAGGAATTTTAATTAATTTAACATTGTTTTAGCAAAAACGATCAGAGGTCAATCTTAATATATATATATGTTGTGCCATTTTATGGAAAGTTAAAAGATGATGTCAGGGGAGCTTTAAAGATCTGTATTTGTTGTATACCGGTAATACAATTATTGTTCCGTACTTAATTTATTGTATTGATGTTTGGGGTAAAGCATGTAAAACATTTACAGAGCCTATTTGTGCTACAGAAAAGAGCTATATGAATAATCACTTAAAACATTACTGTCATCCATCAAGCACATTATTTTATCAACGGAAGTTATTGAAGTTCCATGACTTGGTGGATTATAATATGTTGTCAGTTGTGTATAGAGCTCATAAAAATGAACTACCTTTGAATAGCCAAATATATTTCATTAAAAGACAAAGTTGTTATAATCTCAAGGGAACAGAAATATTTGTAAAACCAAAATTCAGAACTAGTTTGAAGGGTCGGTCAACCTCAATCCAGGGAATTGGTTTATGGAATGGCTTGGAGAATGAAGTTAAAAATGCAAAATCAATGTTTACATTTAAGAAAATGATTAAAACTGAATTACTGCAAAATTACTGTTACCTATGTTGTATTGTAGTTCGATAATTATAGTGAATTGTTTATTTTTTATTCTGTTTACTTGCAGATGATTGTTTGATTTGATTGTTTGAAAAAGGGAGCAGATATAATGAGATTTTTTCTTCTTTCTGCTACCCTTCATTTTATTTACAAGTTGTATAAGCCTAATTTGTGGGATTGTTTTGTGTTTTATTTTAAAATGAATAAATTTGAATAAAAAATATATATACACTTTGTATATTAATCTTCTATGGGCTTTTGTTTACATGATGTCTTCTCGTTTGAACTTCTTCTGTCTGCACTGTCAGAACAGACTCAATACTTTTAATCCAAAAACTAATAAATAAAAGTAAAAAAATTAATTGAACACTTACAGTACATGGCCTCGCTTTAGCGTTATATTTCTCAGTGCTTTGTTATTTGTGACTGGGAGTTAATATTATATTTGTAAGTTTATGTTTTCTTTGTATTTTTTATACCTAAAATGTAATTTTGCCAATTTGTTGTGTGTTTATTTGTGTGTGTTCAGGTGGGTGTTTCTTTGGGAAAAGGCCTACCAGGTGAGAGACACCGCAATTGAGTCTTCAGTTATGACCAAGGTCAAAGGCTTTGGAGTATACAATAACAGGGTCATGGATGTTGCAGACTACGTCACCCCTACACAGGTATGGCAGGATGTATGGGTGGACTGAGGCAACTGAAATATGAAAGGCTGACAGTGGCATGCAGTAATACTTATGTGCACTTTCTGCAGGGAGGTTCAGTCTTCTGCATCATCACTAAAATGATTACCACAGAGAACCAAGTCCAAGGATACTGCCCTGAGGTTAGCCTCTACTACTGTCACTTCAGTGGTTACATCGTTTAAAAACAGCTAGTGGACAAATATAAAGACAAGCCGAGGTTTATTTTAAATGCTGAGGTCAGGTTGACTAAGAACCACCCTTTTGTTGAGCAACATGTTCCATTGGCTTTTACCAGTCATAAATGTATATACTCTTCTTCTTTTTTTTCCTTTTTTTTTTTACAACAAATTGTGACGATTAGAAAGAAAACATTCAACCATTTCCTTCCATCAGGTGTAGCTTCTCTGGAACTCCAGATACCTGAGGTTGTTTTACGTCTGACACCTACACTGTTTCTCACTCAATGGTTTAGCTGAATTACTGGTAATAATCAGGGCTTCCAAACCCTTTACACTTTTGTAAAGACCCCATACAGACTCAACCCTTTAAAGATATTTAAGCTTTTATGAACCTGTCTGAACTTTAGCAGGTCTGTCCATTTCTTTCAAATGGTTATGTTCCACAGGCTTTCAAGTTTGCTGTAATTAAAATTTTGTATGTACGTATGTATTTACCTATGAACATATGTAAATACATATGTTTGTACATACGTATGTACATACATACATACATACATAATAACGTACATTAAAAATAATACTTTGGAACCCAATTTTTTTAAATCTAAAACTGGCCAATATTCAATAATTAAAAAAAATCCTTGAAATAAAATCTACTTAAACAACTGTACAGTACTGCAGATGCACAATTATAATCTCCATGAATAAGTTTTCAGTCAGCATTCAGATTGTGCCACAGAACTGAAACAGTCCTGTTCAGATAAGGTGTTGTAAGCTCAATCATCCAGGTAGATAACAACAAAAAGTTTGAATCGTGTCATCTGGACCAGTTTCTTTAAGTGAGAAACGTTTCGCCTGCCAACCAGGTCTGTCCCACAGGTATCCTTCACTGCTGTGTTTCAAGCCGCCTCCTGTTGGAATCTCAGAAGTAGGCTTTGAACACGTGCAAAATACACCCATTCAAAACAATCAATCATCATGTACAACAATCAAATGTTTTCAAATGGATGATTGAGCTACAACCCTTTTCTGAACCACTCTGGCCTTGGTTGTCCTCAGGCTGTTTCTGTGAGGAGCAAGTTGGTCATCTGGCCTAAAACATTTGATCAATACTGCAGCCCCCTGGGCATTAAGACAGCACAATACTGTGGTATAGTTTCATAGCTAACTCACAAACATCAACATGTACACAGTCAAAGTAACACAAATCATATTTCAGAAGAGTTGTTGGGTGATGGATTGCTTTTAATCATTTATTTATTTTTAGAAAACAAGGAGAAACCTGAAATTACATTGTATGTTCATCTGGGAAGGAGGATGTGGTTACAAATAGCAGTGGACTGGCATCTTTATGACATCGGTCATTTGATTTGATCTATCTGTAAAAGTAAATAACTAACATTAAAAAAAATAAACACACCTTTTTGTTTGTTGTCCAGAGTGGGAAGAAGTATAACTGTACGCACGACAGCCACTGCAAACGATTCCTTCAAAAACCAGCTGATAATGGTAACATCTTATTTATTTGTCTACCGGTAGTTCTTTTCATTTCCACCAAAGTTTATATGAGAAATATACTGTGTATAAGTACACTTTCCTCTGTAAGTATTGGAACGCTGAGTCCTGATCCTTTCCTTTATGGAAGCAGGAATGGCCCATATTTCAAATTAAAATGAATTAATAGAAATGCTTTTTAGTTTCAAAATAAAGCTGCATGTTTTGACTCATATGGGCCATTCCTGCTTCCATATTCCTTAAGCTGTAGGCTAAAAAGATTTTGGTTTTATATCCAAAGATGAATATGAGTTCAAGAGCCAAAACACCTCTTGATTATTGGTGGTGGTGGGGGTGGGGGGTGCCAATAAACGGGGGGATTTATTAGGACATTCCTGCAAACTCACAAGGGATGAAAAAAGGTGACAGACCTAACACCTGTAGTGGGGGGTGGTGGGGGTCCTTTGCCCCTTTAACATGTAAATTAAGCATTCTGGTACACTCCAAATGTCAATGCTAGAACCTTCAGTTTATTTTATAGATATACTTTTTATACTTTTTATACTACTATGCAAAAACTCAGGACAGTATTACACTTTTATTATTTCATTTTATGCTTATGTTCATTGGGTGTTTGGTGTTTTAGGGGTGTTTGGTGTTTCAGTGTTGGTGTAAATTTTCATACTTTTATACTATTATGAAAAAACTCAGGACAGTGTTACACTTTTACTATTTTATGCTTATGTTTATTAAATGTTTTAGTGTTTAGTGTTTAGATGGTTACTGTTGCACCGAGGGACTGAGAGAAACGCAATTTCGGTCCTGTGTATGTCCTGTACATATTGCAGTCCTGACAATAAAGTTGACTTTGACTTTGACTTTGAGAAGAAAACTAGGGAAAAGACAACATGCTTCGATCAGGTAAAAAAGACATTTGCTAAATAATAAGAATAAGGATAATGTCACATTTGTCATCTGTGTATGTTTCCATACAAGACGAAATTAGTCTCTGCATTTAACCCAACCACCACCAGGTGGGGCAGTGGGCAGCTATTGAAAGCGCCCGTGGGGCAATTTGGGGGTGAGGTGTGCCGCCCATAGACACCACAAGGTATGCCGTGACTGGGGTTCAAACCTGGGTCCTTCGGGTCCCAAGTCGGTTCCCCTGCCTCTACACCATCTTCCTAATTTAATTAGGCCATACACAGGAAAGATGGCGTCAACCAAAAAAGATGGCGTCAACCAAAAAAATAAAATAATAGGCTAATAATAATCAAGTAACAACAGCAGCAAGCCAGAAACCAAATATAGCGGAGCTTTTTGCTAACAGCAAAAACTCATACATAGCGCTAAGCTAGCAGCGTGCAATACAGACCCGCTAGCTAAGATACTACAGACGTAGCACTACACTTCTCTGACCCATCTTAAATTCTCCCGGTCGAGAAAGGCAGACACTTACCTAGTGCTAAACTAGCTACATAAGTGCACTAGCATAGCACTTACGAGCTAGTGCGAGCTTTGTTGCGAGCACAGATTGTGAGCTAGCTGGCACGACTTACGTAGCACTAGCTTATCACTAAGTCCAGTCAATGGGAAATAATAATATTAATAATAATAATGTCTTTTCCTGTCATCTGCGTATGTTTCCCATACAAAGACGAAATTCGTCTCTGCATTTAACCCAACCACCTACCAGGTGGTGCAGTGCCATCTACCATGACTCTGACATCCCCCACGCCGCAAAAAAACTCATTGGATCTAGATGATTGAAGTAAATGATTGAAATCTGTGAATTTTGAGAAATTTCGCTGGCTATCTGTAAACTAAACCATGTGACTCTACTCAATGGCAATCCAAGAAGTTTTCAAAATAAAGTGCATTCTTTCAGTACAACTAGAAGACAGTGCTGTGGCACGTCACACGTAGCATTGCCCTTTATATTACCATAATAGAAATAGCATAAAAACTAATGTTTGGCAAAATTGCTAAATTCTACATTCAAATGATAATTTATGGAAAATGGGCTCTCACCGTTCAACCATTCCACCTTGCATTGGGCTTATCATCATGTCAGTCATGACAATCTTCATGATCATCAGCATCTGCATCTGACATGAGAACCAGCTGTCAGTTTAGGTTTGTACTGGTATGGTCCATTAGACCTTTGCTGTGTTCCAGCATTTCTTTAAAGCCCATGAAGTCTTCTGCTTCCATTTTCACTGATAAACTTTTGTTTTTTTTTATTTTTTATTCATTTTATAAAAATAAATACATAACAAACACATGTATCTTATAAGAAATAAATATAAATGAAAGGCAGCAGAAAGAAGAAAAAAATCTTATTATATAACATAATATATAATAAACTTTGAGATCATAACCTTGCTCTTTGTCCTTTCGTGTCCTTAGGCTGAAGGGACTGATCCCCCAAATCAAACAACTGAAAGAGGTTGAAAGCCCAGAAAGGCAGAACAATAGAAATTTTTACAAGTTTGGTCTCAGTGTGTTTGATGGAGTTATTGTATACAAACACCCACCCATCCATCCATCCATCCATCCATCCATCCATCCATCCATCCATCCATCCATCCATCCATCCATCCATCCATCCATCCATCCATCCATCCATCCATCCATCCATCCACCCATCCATCCATCCATCCATCCATTATCTTTACCCACTTTTTCCTTTTTGGGTTCGCTGGAGTCCATGTCCAGCCATCACTGTGTGAGAGTTGGGGTAAACCCTGGACATGTCTCCAGTCCATCAAAGGGACACATAGAGGCAAACAAAACAACCATTCACTCTCTCGCTCACATCTAGGGACAATTTAGTTACCAGTCAGTCTAACGTGCACGTTTGTGGTCTGTGGGAGGAAACTGGATTACCTGGAGAAAACCCACACAGTACGGAGAGAACATGCAAACTACACACAGAAAGACGCCCAGCCAGGATTTACTGTACACAAACAATTTGCAAACATATACTGTATTAAGTTTTATTTACTTATTACTCAGCCAAACTAAGCTAAAGTATCATCTTCTAATTTATGTTCCAAATCCAGATGCAAATTTCTGGAGATAAAAGCTGAAATGTCACTTCTTTTCCACCTCTGGTTTAGTCTTTGGACACAAATATTTTCAGTGTACAGCAAAAGAAGGTTGGAAAAAGGTCTGGTCACTGTTCCAATTCTTTTAGAGGGAAACATTGTACTGTATATAGAGAGATAGAGATATAGAGAAATAGAGAGATATGTGTGTGCTTTTGAGCTGTTTTTAATATTTTTAAGTCTTCTCTGTTTCTGCCAGGAATCCCCACAGGCAGATGTGTTCCGTTCAACTCCTCTATCAACATGTGTGAAATTAAGGGCTGGTGTCCTGCAGAGATCGACACTATAAAGACGTGAGATGTTATCTGCATTCTGCATGTGAATGTTTCTCTTTTTTACAAAGATTTTCTACAACTTTCACATGGCGATGTACAACTAGATCAGAATAACTTCAATCATTTTGTGACATAATTATTTTTACCTTTAAAATCAAGCATGTGGCTATGTGGTGAAAACCAACATCCAACTTATTTGATCGCTTTCAGTTATAGATTTTTGCGTCTGCATCTTCTTGGAAATTTACTTGGAAATGGTGGTCACTAAAATATAAATAAATTATGAGTTCGTTTGAAAAAGTAGCAATATTTGCTTTGCACTTCAGTGAAAATAAATTATAATGGATGGAGTACCGTATTTTCCGGAATATAGATCGCACCGGAATATAGGTCGTTTTGTCCAATTATTGCCAAAAAATTGGAAAAATCCATAAACGGGTCGCACCTAAATATAGGTCGCACCTACGTCACTGCTGATGCAACGCGTCATCCACCGCTGACGTGACGCGTCACCGTTGAGACAACCCGGAAATATGGACTGAATGTTTAGCTCTGTTGCATATGTCTGCCACAGGAGCGCACAGCAAGGCTTTTAAGAAGATTAACACGGTAAAAACAATTATTTGTTTGCTAAAAATTATAGCTGACATTATAGCACAAGGGTTAGTGGTTTATTAGCCGAGTGGTTTAATAGCTATTAGCTAAAATATACACGGAAATAAAACAGAAGCTAACAGAGACGAGTCCGTCTCTAAAAACACGAATAAAAAAATCACATTTTATCTCAAATGTCTTATACAGGGCAACAGTTTGTAAATTAAACTCATATAATTACACTATGAAAGCTAAAAAAATATCCGCCGAGTGGTTTATGAGCTATTTTTTTTACAATATACACTACACGGAAATAAAACGGAAGCTAACAGAGGCGATTCCGTCTCTAAAACAACAAATAAAAAATCGAATTTTATCTCAAATGTCTTATACAGGGCAACAGTTTGTAAATGAAACCCATATAATTACACTCTGTAAGCTAAAAAAATATCCGCCGAGTGGTCTATGAGCTATTTATCTAAATACAGTAGTAGGTATCCGTTTACGGTAGCTGACCGCTAACAACGAAGCTAAAAGAACAATTTGTTTTTATATTAAACATTTCATAAAGCTAGTCACTTGTAAATGTCCATACAGTGATTACATTCTGTAAGTTTGATAAAAATCTGTCCTGTGGTTCTTGACTTATCTTGCTAACAAACAGCAAAAAGTACAGTACTGTAGTTACCTCCAGAGCAGGAGGCCGGGCAGCGACAGAGTCAGTCCGAGCAGAGGAGGCTTTTTTCCGGACACATGAGCTGGAAACGGTCAGTGGACTCTCTGGAAGTGTCCCCTAGCGGACAAAAGTGGTACTGCACAATTTTTTGCCAAAATGAAAAACGGTCATATCTGAGCCAAAAATTGGTCTAAAAATATGGAGGAAAATCCATAAACAAGTCTCACCTCTCTATAGGTCGCAGGGCATGTAAATTAGGCAAATAGCCGCAACCTATATTCCAGAAAATACGGTATATGTACTCTAACAATACTTTTTACCAGCGGTGGACACAGCTAACAAAAATCCTAGCTTTGCTAATCGAATGACAGTGTAAGTGAACACAACGCATAACAGTTCATGAATCACAGGTAAATAATCCGTGTCCTGTTCTGAGGTGAACTTTCAGCACTTTTCAGATACTAATCTGTCCATCAGAACCAAAGAGTTGGAGCAGAACTCTGCTGTGGTGAAGCAGAGAGTGATGCATTCAATGTGTGTCGACGTCTCCCTCGTGTCATTTACTTTAATGAATTAACTCATTTTAATGATTCTCTTTGTTACTTTTATAAACTAACTACAAAGTTGCTTTGTGTCAGCATCAATATTCTCTCTGTAGTAAGTCTGTTTTAAAGTAAAGATGTGTGAAATGTGTGAGAGAGTCACATCCCAGAGACAATGTAAGTGTTGCAAAGCATGCTGTGTAGGAATTATGTATGCAATGTTTCTGACCGTTACAATGTTTTTGAGTGTGCAAATGGACCGTTACGATGTTTTTGAGTGTGCAAATGGGTTTTTCATGTTGTTTTCTTGCTCTGGTTTGCTTTGACATTTATGTTAATATCCTGATGCATGCTCATTTATGTTAATGCCACTTATGTTTATGTCATAAAGTCTCTGTTACTGGCTGTATAAGGTATAAGGGGAGAAAAGCACAAATGGGGGTGATGACATCACTGGGTATACTTTGCTAAGCTCTATATAACATAGCGCTGTGTAAATCATCATTCTTCTGTACTTTTTAGCACAGACAACTTTCTTTTAAAAAAATTAGCAGATGTGAATTTACCAGATTTAAATTTAGTGGAAATTAATTCCTCCAAAGGTTTTCAAAGGTTGAAAAAATGATAATCTGCAAAACTGAAAGTTCATTCCATTATTTGAGGATCAGCAGAGTTGTACCCACCACTGTTTTTTACCAGTACTAAAATGTATCATAGAGACTGTGGATCTATGATAACCTGGTCCTAAGGTGCTGAACATGGCATCCATTAAGTCCATTTATCTTGAAGCTCAAATCAAATCAAGTGTACATCATGTGACAGATTATCCTTTTTCTGCTCTTCTCAGTGAACCCATGGAGGAGGTGAAGGATTTCACAATCTTCATTAAGAACAGCATCCGCTTTCCATCTTTCAACTACACCAAGTATTACTCTTTTCACACCTGACACTAACACACACCCTAGTTATCTGATCACAGGTGAAGTGTTAAACATATGAAGGCTTTGATTTATCGAGGTCACGTTCTGAGGCCAGATTAGGAGTTTATTTGTTCTTAGTCCCAGAAAATCAACCACTCTGTTGAAAGCAGTTTACAACTCACGATCAGTCACAGAAAACACTCTGCACATCTTTAAAAAGGGGTAATCCAACCATTTTGAAGTGAAGTTGAGTGGCAAGAGCAATAAAGGCCTTGCATTCCATGATAGAATGCCTATCGCCCACCACCTTACAGGCCAGAGTTTTAGGCTAAAATAATTTTATGTTGAGAAATTACAAAGTTTAGGCTCTTTTGGTTCAACTTTGAAAATAATGTTTACAACCTCATGCGATATTGTGAGATGTCAGAGCATTGAAGGTTTACAAAACTGCCAGGCGAATTAAGACAAAATGGCCTGTCAAGGCCAGTCCGGGAGCTATGCAAAGAGAAACTGATGTGGATATTAAGGTTTAAATACAAAGTGCTTGCCTTAATTCACTACAATTTATTCCAGTTTATTCATCTTTTTATCCTGTTAAGCACCTTGGTCAATGCAAGGCATTGTAGGAAGGTGCTATACAAATAAAGTTTATTATTATTATTATTACAAAATTGCCAACAATGTTCTTTAATCTCTTTTTTTCCATACTGTCTATTAACTTGTCAGTCCTTCATTGATGTAATTTTTGATTTTTCAACTTGAGACTCTTCAAAAGGTGGTAAGTGAATAACTCATAACTTTTCCAGAGAGCCCCACTTCAAAATGGCTATAGGATTTAATTAATTATAATGTCAGCTACAACGTGATCTCTGATCGTAAAGGGTTTACTGTGGAACTCCTGTAGCTACCAAATCATTCAGTCCAAGAACAGAGGCTTTCTTTGTTATCTTTTATAACACAATGCCAGCTGCAGATATTGTTTTCATCTACAAAGTAATTTTATCATAAAACTTATTTAAATCTATTTTGTCATATTATTACACAAACAAGAAACATCTTGAGATTGTAATTTTTTGTCAATTGTTTTTTGGTCTGAGCAGCTTCTAAAAAAATAGAAAACTGCATTAATAATAAAGTTTAACTTGAATATATGCTTTTTGTGCAGAGGGAACTTTCTTACTTCAATAACTCAATCATATATCAAAACATCTACTGCCCCATCTTCAAAGTTGGAGATGTTCTCAGCTACGCCCAGCAAAACTTCAGTGAACTGGCAAACACGGTACAGTTCATTCTTGTTTTAAAGTACTGTATTAAGAAGCTAAATTATTGCATATACGGTAGTGTTTATACAAAGTACACACAGTGGAAACCAAATGTTGGCAGTAGTCCCTCATTTATTTTGGGGGGGGGGGGGAGGAATCCATACCCTGAAGCACCACGATAAGTGAAAAACTGTGAAGTGGGAAAGTAGTTTATTTTAGATATATATGTGTGTGTGTGTGTGTGCGTGCGTGCTTGTGTGTGTGTGTGTGTGTGTGTGTGTGTGTAAAACCCTTCCCACACTTTCAATATTCTAAACAATGGTTCTAAACTCTAAATGCTCTAAAGAGAGCACAGATTGTCATGATTTCTGCTCTCTGCCTGGCTGCTCTAGGCCACACCCACTTCTGCGTGGCAGAGCGGAGATCAGCTGATCAGCTGCAAAAGGTAGCACTGCATTAATAGCACTTTGAGATTTTTATTAATGAAAAGTGCATTATAAATTGAATTCATTATTATTATTATTATTAATAACTGTGGGCCGCACAAAGGTGCAGCCGGTGCTAAATAATTTAAATTAATTTATTTTAAATAAAAATTGCATGCCGATCGTGCGGCTCATCCATCAATCAGCCAGTTGTGTGTCATGTCCACTCTTACTTTGAAAAACCACAATAGAGCAAGTTTGCGAAATAAACGAACCGCAAAGTAGTGAGGGACTACTGTACATACAATGCAAAAAGACAACTATTTATTCTCACTGTTGGACGTTGAATCAGACTAAACCTTTTGGGTCTCCGGTCAATAAAGATTTCCAAAATTATCTGCGTTTGATAAATGCTGGAATAATGAGAGAGATCTTTTAAATTACTTGTTTTCAAAGTCACAAGTTTGCATACACTAAGAATGTACGAGTTCAGCTCTGCCAGCTTCCTGCAGTCACAAGATGGCGCCAACAAGCCACACCTGTGGACCATCTCCTTGATGAGCTGCAGGAGTACAAAAGGCGGCAGAAGACCTCCAGTCACCGCTGGAGCATTACACGCCTAATGGTAGTCGTGTTTCTGAACACTTCGCATTATCTCATAATAGATAAACTTACTTTTACTTTTATCTCCCCCTCCCTCTCGGTTTTCAAATCCCGGTTAAAAACTCACTACTACTCCATCGCTTTCAACACCAGCTGATTTGTATTGGATCGTTTTATTTATGATCTGCAATGTTTTTATGTTTTTCGTGTTGTACTTCATTGTCTGTGTTGCCTGTTGCGTGTTTGTTTGTCCAGCACTTTGGTGTGGACTTGTTCCTGTTTAAAGTGCTTTATAAATAAAATGGTATGGTATGGTATGGTACTTTGTGCTCGTACGTGTTCTCAGCATTTATTTCTGCTGCCTTCCTGTTCCTGGACTCCCGCTGTATGTCCTCGAGCTCCCTTGTGACTTCCTCGGCTGTCTCCTCGTCTTCCAGCCACTTTACTACCTCACCTGGGACTCTCCTTGGACTTCCTCCTTTGCACCCTGGAACCACTGAATCACCTGCTCCTTCGACAATCCACAAATTCTCCTGTAAGAAAGAAAATCATCATTACTCACATGACCTTGAGTTAACCTTCCTGAACCTTCTCCTTGTCCCCAGGATTACAGCCTCTCCCCGTGCGCATTGCTGAAATTAATCACTGTAAATAAACACTTAACTTTTTACTTGGTCTTTGTTATGACCTGAAGGAGTGTAGCATACTAAGGGACACGAGACCAAGAATGAAGGTTTAAAAAAGTTTTATTTTTGGCTCTCCGGCTGCACGTCTCTGGCTGCGCCACCTCCAGCAGACCTGTAAAGAGAAAGAAGAAGAAAAAAAAAAACAGGAGAGCCCAAACCCTCAGCTTCCCCGTGTCCACAGGATCCCCAAAGAATTAAAATTAAAGTCGGACCTGGTGAGCCGATTCAAAGAAATATAAAGGTACCCCAGTGGGCCAACTCCATACGGAGCCGTCGAAGCCACTGAGATTACCGGACTAAGTTTTAAAAAAAGGCCCCCACCTAATGTAAACGAAAAGGCGAAAACATAACAATGTGTCTCACCAGGTCAAATCCAGCTCCAGGGTGGTTAATTAGGTAACTAAAAAAAACTCCAAGGCCAACGGGTCATCCACGCCTCCGTCTTCAGCGCCCAGGTCGAGTGCGCCCCACGTACAACAACAACAAGTCTTCTTCTTCGTCTTCTTCGTCGCTCACTGCTTCTTCCTCGGCTACTCTCTCTCCGATCAGCACAACCCCAGCCTATTTATAGGCGGACATCAACGCCTTCCAATAGCGTGAACCAATTAAATTAAGCTGAAGTTAAACAGCTACTCAAAAAAATTATTACCCCTGAACTCTTATAAGTACGGAGCCCCTAAAGGGTCATGGGGAGAGAAAAAAAAAAACAGATTCCTGAGAAACTAAGTCAGGATCCCGACTTAGTTTCTCGGGATCCCGACTTAATTTCTTAGGATCCCGAGAAAGTTTCTCGGGATCCTGACTTAGTTTCTCAGGATCCTGAGAAACTAAATGTTAGCTTGCGTGTAGCATCTAACAATTCGGTCAAAATCAACATTTTACAATTAGTTTTTAGTCGGGATGTGATAACCACTTGAATCGCGTTCTTTTAAGAGACAAATCGATGTGGTTAGACAGTTTAGATGGCTTTTATTAAGTTTTCTAAACTTTACAAAAATCTCTGTTTTTCTTGTGGGTTTAAATTGTACTTCGACTCAATGCAACGCCTGGAAATGACGTCAAAGTGGGCTGGTCGCAACGCATTGCGTCACCACTTTCGGCGAATCAGCGCTCGCATTACAGATACGACTGTGTAACGGACAAATCACCGTTTCATCCAGCTTCTTGTTTCATCCAATCACAGCTCGTAAACAGACGTGATTGACACGTAGCTTTTATGTTAGCTTAGCACAGCAGAACACAACTTAACAGACTCTTTACAGCTCATAAACGCTCCACAACCATAGCAAAAATGTCTGGAATATGGCAGCACCACACAACACAAGCTAACTGAGCTTCCTCAGTAAGAACAGCAATTTTAAATCATTGAAACACAACGGACATCGATCAGCTTCAAGCAACTTTAAGAAAATAAGTCGGGATCCCGACTTAGTTTCTCAGGATCCCGAGAAACTTTCTCAGGATCCCGAGAAAGTTTCTCAGGATCCCGACTTAGTTTCTCAGGATTTTTATTTTTTATTTTCTCCCCATGACCCTTTAGGGGCTCCGTATATAAGTACAACCATCAGCAACCATGTCTAAAAGAAAAAAAAGAACGTACTAATGACGTGCCACAGCACGTAACAGTCTTGAAGTTTGTTCTTTTCAGTCCATATTCTCTGGGTAAACTGTACGTTACACTTATCTGGATCCTCCAAATCACCTCTGCTGGATCTGGATCCTTCAGATCCTCACAACCTCCCTGTGAAACCGGAAAAAGAAATCAAACTGCAAAACAGACCAGAAACTTTTTTGGGGGAGACAAATCACTTTCCGTGTTACTCACCTGGACTCTACCAACCACTTCCTGTTGTTTCCCCACCCACCTGGCATCCTAGTTCTGCCCCACAAAACTAATGGATTGCTTTTTAAACTGCTTCTGAACCCTGGGATGAAACTGTAGCCATTAATTATGACGGTTAATTTGTGATTTTGAGAAAAATACATTTTATTTTTAAAATCTCTCTCGTTATTTGGACACACGTATAAATAATTTGGGGAACCCTGTCAATCATAAAACAGCAAATGTTTAGTCTGATTTAAAATCAAACCGGAAAAAAAATTGTCACAAAAGTGTCAACACGACTGACTCTGCTCCTCCTGCACCTGCATGCCCAGCTGAGAGGTGAACATCGTGCTTTAGTGGTATTTCTACTGTAGTATCAGTATGATTGTTGGTACTGTAGTATCAGTATGATTGTTGGTACTGTAGTATCAGTATGATTGTTGGTACTGTAGTATCAGTATAGTGAATGAAATATGAGTTTATGACTATTGCAGATAAATGGATTCTGTTTTTATTTACATTTTACACAACATCCCATTTTTTTCAGAAGTGGGGTTATACACATGTGGTTTGTCCCGACAGGATTCATGACTTGGTGGGATTCAGTCAAATGTATTTTCTCTATTTGCTCAATCTGCCAGGGTGGTGTGATTGGAATAAAGATTAATTGGATGTGTGATCTCGACAAGTCGGATGACCAGTGTAAGCCTGCATACTCATTCACTCGGCTGGATGCCATGTCACAGAAAACCTCTGTCTCACCTGGATACAATTTCAGGTAAGTAAGTATTTAAAAATATGGCTGCAGCCAAAAAAACAGAGTCACGTGACATGAACTAGTACCTGCCAGGTGTCAGGGTAGAATTACTATTAACAATCATTAGATCATTATTTTATAGATGTGTGGAGGGAGTTGTAAGACTTTACCCACTTTTCAGCCACTCACTCATCTTATTCCGATTATTTATTATTTAAACCCTATGTGTTATTTTTCACCACTTTTATTGTCTGTCCAACAGATCTCATTTGTAAATGAGTCTTTGAGGCTCAATGTGACTTATCTGTTTAAATAAATGTTGAATTAATTTGTATTTAGCTCTGATAGATTTAGGATAAAAGACTCTCAAGATATCCACAAACTGTCGGACCATAGTCCCATTATCTTATTAGTCAACTTGAAAAATGAAACAATGCACTTTGAGGAAATATCTTCGCAATTATCCTAAAACAATAGAAAAACTGCAGTGTGATATAACATTTTTTTTTTTATTTCGAACTCAATGACAATGGAGAAATTTCAATAAAAATCTTGTGAGATACGTACTTTAAAAGTAAACTTAAGAGGAAAATAATTACTGGACTTCACACATGAAAAAGTGTAGAGGAGAAAAATTGGCAGACTTGCAGACAAGACTAAAGTTGCAACTTAAAGCAGGAAAACAAATAGTCAAATAAGATCAGAAATTAAGAAAAAATAGACAACATTTTGAAAATACAAAAGAAGCTCATATTCTTAAAACAAAGAAATTATGAAGTTGGTGCAAGATCAGCCAAAATACTAGCTTACAAACTGCGCAAGCAACAAATGGAAAATGTGATTCACAACATTAGAAATCCTAAAACAAATAATATAGAGACTACAAGGAGAGGAATTAAATAATGTTTTTGAATAATTCTACCATGAGTTATAAATTCAACCCCCAGCTGCAAGTGAGGAGCACATTGATGTCTTTTTAAACGACTTAGATTTTCCAGATATCAAAAATTCACAAAATGAAATGCTAGTAAGACCAATTACAGTGAAAGAGCTAAACTTGTGATTACAATCAGGGAAGACTCCAGGATCCAACGGATTCAAAGGTGAGTGGTATAAATGTCTGAAATCAAGCCTGTCACCATTATTACCAGTACTACATTCAACTGGGTTTTACAGACTGGAGAAATCCCACCTTCCTGGAGAAATATGCTAATTTCAGTTATTCCCAAAGATGGTAAGGATAGACAAGAATGTGGGAATTACAGTATAGGCCTATAAGTGTTCTTAACATAGATTATAAAATGTTTACTGCTATCCTAGCATGTAGACTGGAAAACACACTACCTAATAAGTGCTAACTAACTTCGATCAGACCGGTCTTATGCAGCAAGGGCAAACAATAGACAACATTAGAAGGGCATTACATATTATAAAACAAGTTTAAAAAAAACTGAAACTTTAATAGTTGGACTCGACACAGAAAAGGCATTTGATTCTGTATGATGGCTTTTCCCCTATAAAGTCCTTGGGAAATTTGCGATACACAATAGATTTATTAGAGTACTTCAATCTTTATATTCCAGACCAACAGCTTGGATAAAACTCAACGATGATCTTTCAGCCTCTTTCGTACTAGAACGGGGAACCCGTCAGGACTGTCCAATCTCTCTGGTTCTGTTTGCAATATTTATTGAGCCTTTGGGACAATTAATAAGACAAAGAAGTGAAATTAAGGGCGTGACAATAGCAGGAGTTGAACGCAGATTGGAGATGTTTGCTGATGATGTGCTGGTCTACATGGAGGAGAGAGAAATAATTTATAGATCTAATGCACTTATTGAAAGAGTTTGGAAATCTGTCGGGCTACAGTGACACTAGCATTGAGTGATACTAGCAACAACAGCATTGTAAGAAGGTGACAACTGGACACGGAGGCCTCGATCACTCAGCCCTCTGTGAATAGCAAACATCCTTCAGGAAACTAATGATCGTCATTAGGCTGATGGTCCTCCTTTATCATGTGAACAGCTAGTTCTGGATGTGATCAGCAAACTGAGAAGGTGCTATTTATAAGACCGGGTTTATTGCAGCTCCTCAGACTGAGAAGTCCTTTGGATAAAAGATGAAATGTTTCAACAAGAAGAATCCGTCCAGAGGACCTGACTGTACTTTGTTAGATATACGTCATAAAGTTTGTATCGGCTGCTTTAAGGGACACTACTGTCTTTTGTTAGCCTGGCCCTCGCCTTCCTGCACAGCTCCGCTCAATTCTCATTTCCCTTCACTGCACAGTCTGGGACTTCTGCCATAGACAACGATTTCTCCGGTAGATTTTTGACCGGACCAATCAGAGAACAGAAGGGGCGGAGTTTTTGGCCCCTAACCCACGCCCCCACCTGTCCCAGCGCAGCCAGCGAGCATTCGCATGTTCTCATTCAAAGCGATGCAAAGCGATGCAGGACTGTTTTATATGTGACACAAATTTATTAATTTCCCCTTCTTAATCCCTTATCTGGAGTTTTCTTTTGTTTTTTTGGCCAAAAGTCAAGTTATCGCTCCCTCCTCCTCCTCCTCCTCTCCGCTGAGTGCCACCTGTCCCAGCGCGCAGCCAGAGCCAGCGAGCAGCCGCATGTTCTCATTCAAAGCGATGCAAAGCGATGCAGGACTGTTTTATATTTGACACAAATGTGTTAAATTCCCCTTCTTAATCTCTTATCTGGAGTTTTATTTTGTTTTTTTGCCAAAAGTCAAGTGATCGCTCTCCTCCTCTCTCTCCGGCGCCGCTGCGGTGCAAACTGAGGTTGTCACGAGAGAATTAAAATAGGGTTTTACGTTGCTGCCCGAGTCCCTGCATATTTTCTGGTCTTCTGGACCAGCGCTACATGGTTTTATTTAATTTTTTTCAAACGTTATAAACACAGAATGCAGGCAGCGAGAGAAAATTCAGCAGGAGGCGGAGCAGATGTCAAGTTCGGCAGAGCTCTGAGGGGGAGGGAGCAGAATGCTTTACCTGTTCAAAATTTTTCTAAGATCCAATGGTTTTGTTCCTCAGGCAGAGGCCACGCCTCCAGCAAGAATCGTTTTTCAATGGAGAAAGTCCAGACCCTTGTCTGAAGCGAAGTGAAGGACAGGGTCTGGTTTTATCCAGGCTAAGTTATTGTTATGTTGGTCAAAAACTATTGTTCTTCAAAAGCAATGTTTCAAAGCACATTTCAACTCTTTTCTTGTCCAAATATGTAAAGACCAGTTAAGAATTAAAAGTATGTCAGCATCACTTTATGTAAAACCTAAAACTTGGAGCAAAGCGATGAGCATGTGGGGGTTTATTCATCGCAGTCTTCAGATTGTCCCATTTTCTT
>JBBPBX010015643.1:0-49165 GCA_038048925.1 Garcialebias charrua | reverse complement strand
ATCTCCCTAATACAGGGAACCCCCGTGTTACGAACAAGTTCGGGACCTAAGAACGGTTCGCAGCTCGATTCTGCCGTAGGTAGGGGGTGAAAATTATTATTTTTTTTTTAATTATTCATTCATTCATTCATTCAACCTTTATTTATCATGCTAACGGAGCGCGCGCACACATTTAAGCATGTACAGTAGTGTACTGTAATGTTAAACATTGCTATTCACATTTACAGAATAAATAAAAATATATTTTCTTACTTTGAGATGGTCAAAGCCGACATCTTAGGTTGCCATGCGTTGATTGTTGTCGGGCCGAGCAGCGCGGCGGCCGGCCAGTGAACCACGCAGCTGCTCGAGACCTGTGTTAGCTAGCTGGCTAGCTTCTGCTAGCCAAGCCATGAGCTGGTGTTGGAGCGGCGGCGCGATCAATCTGCAGCTGCTGCTGCGGCCTGAGACATCCACAAAGTTCACAGAGACGTTTCCAGCTCGTAATTAATCCATATGAAGCCATCCTGGTCACCAGTCTTCGGCCGGCTCCCGTGTTAGCTCCCGTGTTAGCTTCTGGAGCTAGCCAGGCCAGAGCCTGGCCGGAGGTGTTCGTGCGGCAGCCTGGCACGATCAGCGATAAATCCGCTGCTGCCTGAGACATCCACAAAGTTCACAGAGACGTTTCCAGCTCGTAATTAATCCATATGAAGCCATCCTGGTCACCAGTCTTCGGCCGGCTCCCGGGCAGCTAACCTAAAATGGCGTCCGGTGTTCTACATTACTGTAATTTGTGACCGGAGACCCCAGTGACTGAACCTAAAATGGCGTCCGGTGTTCTACATTAATTTGTGATCGTGTAAACTGAAGACCTACTTCCTGTTGCCCAATATTGCTCAAAAATGATCAGAAATGATCTTTTTTATCATAATTATTATTTATAAAGCCTTTAAAACAACCACAGCTGCAACAAAGTGATGTACACATGAAATTAAGAACATTTAAACACCAAAAAAAAAAAAATATATATATATATATTTTTTTAATACAGTAATTTCATATTTTTATTAAATATGATACGTTCGTAGGTCCCGTTGTTCGTAGGTCGATGGAGTCGTAAGTGGGGGGTTACCTGTATAATGAGCATTATCAATAAGGTGCTCCTTTAAAGTGAAACCTACTTTCTGCTTTATGTTGCACATATACTAGTATTCCAGTATTTAGCAAGGCTTATACAAAAATTAATATTGATACAGCCTGATGAAAACAGAACTATTGTAGATAAAATTTTCCTATTTTAAAAAAATCACTAAGGATGCAGCAACAAACTAAATTCCCATGTTGGATTTTTGAAAGTTACTATACCATTTTGTTGAGATATCAACTAATCCAACTTTTTAGTCAAACAGGTCATGTTTAAATCGGGATTAAAAAAGGACAAGCGTTGCGTAACGCAGCACCCTGAAGCACCGCGTATGACTCGACAGTATCACTGCACACTTATGGCACGTCCCGACCAAAAAGCTTTTCAACGGCAAAAAGGCTCGTCACGCACGCAAGTGGACGCACTGGACCCAGTGGTGTCCTGACCTGAACGTGAAATTGCGGCTGCGTTGCGGCGGCGGCGGGGGGGGAGGAGCTTACCGGTCAACCAGTTGAACGGCGTTTGAACGGCGAAAACGTTCAGCAATGATCAACGCGTGCTTGGAGGCTGAAGCGGGTTCACGTGCACAGAAAACGCTTTTCCAGCACGCTCAACACGCACGTGACATGACGCCTGATGCCAAGACGTGGCTGGAGGTGCGTCCCCATTGACTTTGCATGTAAACTGGACGCTCCTGCAGTTGAAAACGCGTTTGGTCAGGACGTGGCATTACGTTAGCATAACGCTAAAACATGTTGCGTTAGCATAACGCTATATGTTGCTGTGGCTTTTTTCGCCTGCCGAGTTTTACCGCAGTTCAGCTCAAGGACGCCTGCCATCTTAATTTTTCACCAAATCACCGGAAAAAACATGACCTTTCTTAGCAGCAGAGCCATATAAATATATATGGCTCTGCTTAGCAGCCGTTAGCTGCTCCAAGCATTACTTTTAGAACCTCTTAAAGAGACGGTAACCTTCAACCTGGAATAAAATTGCACGAAAAAATATAGGGTATTTTCCAGAATATACAAACTGTCAAATTTAATGTAAAGCGAATTAATTTGGTAACAATATGTAAACTTAATGTATGACTCCTGGTAATTATCAGAAGAGAATTAATATGAATTGCAGGTGTTGTAGACATATAAAAAAGTGTTGTTTACTAAAACTTCTACCATCCCCCTTTAAGCCTTTAAATTACATTACAGTATTTTAAAATTGTACCCTCTTCAATGAACTTTGGAGAAAAAAAGACAACTATTGTACAGCAAACCCTACCAATTTAGAGCAATTGTTCCATTATGATAATGAGCTAGCTAGCTAAATTTGACATGGAACCCAGCATAACTTTTCAGATTACTACTACCCGTCATAACACTAAAAGAACACCATAATTCTTTTTTCAACTATATTGATTCTAAGACTAACATGATACCATTGCGTTAAAACAAATTCAAAGTACATTTTACTTACCGAAGTGTCAATTACAGACGATGCGGCCTCCATCTTTGCCTCCTTAAGCCCGAGATACACTCGAGCGTCCTCACGATACGCCTATACGCAGCGTACGTACGCTGTGGCAAAAGCGTAGCCCGCGTAGCCCCTCAGGGCACGTACGCGCAAAAGTTTTTTTTTACTACGCATACGCGATGCGCGGTGTCTGAACATAAACTTCCCCGGTGCCGGACTGTTTTGTATGTAACACAAATTAAATAAATTCCCCTTCTTTATCGCTGATCGGGCCTTTTCTTTTGTTTTTTTGCCTAAAGTCAAGTAACCGCTTCTTCCTCCGTTCACTCGATGATTGAAATGAATGAATTCAGGTCCTACCTGGGTGTGGCGAAGTTTTAAATATCCCTGGTGGGCTGTATGCTGCAGGAAAAGCACTCCCTGTTATTATTTTTATTTCTGAGAGAACTTTTTTCAACATATATAGTAGAAACACCGCATGAACACCGCCGCGGTCTTCAAGGCGCTACATGAGCTGGCTGTCAATCATTTCAGTAGGCGTGTCAGCAAGTAACCAATCAGCGAGCTCAGTTGAGCCCCCTCCGTGTGCAGCTGCTCATATTACAACAAGGAGAACGCGAGCGTTTGAAAGCTGATAGTTTCTGACATATGCTGAAGCATATCAGCAAAACACATGCGCACAAAATGCGCGCGTATGGTGGCGTACCTGAGGACGCATGAGTGTATCTCGGGCTTTAGTCGTGAGGCGGGAAAAACTCCCTCCTTTTTCTGGTGGCTTAGTCCCGCCCACTTGTGCTGACGTCAGGTTGCTCCTCTCTTGGAAGTCTGGATGACCTTTTTAGCTCATAACCATACTCATACTTTCTAATTATTATTATAAATATTTAAGAATTGTCTGAATATTTTATTGGCTAACAAAAATCAAGCATGTATTAAAATTATGTTAAAAAAAGGTCTTAGTAATTTATAGATTTAATGAAAAGTGTTTAATGTAAATTACAAAAAGTAAGATTGTGTATTTGCTACAATTTTAACGAGTATTTCTTTATGATGTTGGATAATACCCCCCCCCCCCAAAAAAAAATTGTCTGTGCTGCACATTTTTTTAAAGTGATTAAATCCTGTCACAATACAGTTATAATAACAATAGCAGTTTTAAATTAGTTAAAGTAAAAAGATATAAATGAACAATAAAAATAGAAAAACTTGAAAAAACAACACTTGTTGCTGTCATTGAGATCAGTTATACCATATGATGGCATGAGGGAGCACTTGCATCTGACAAAAACAAACCAACACAATTATGTGTTGAAATATTCAACACATACAGTGTGTTACACTTTTGTTGCAATTTTAACATATTGTGTGTTAAAATTAACACAAAATGTGCTTCAAATGTAATGACACATTTTTTCAAAGTCAAAGTCAAAGTCAAAGTCAACTTTATTGTCAGATCTGCAATATGTACAGTGCAGGACATACACAGGACCGAAATTGCGTTTCTCTCAGTCCCTCGGTGCAACAGTAAACATCTAAACATTGAAACACTGAAACATATAATAATAGACATAAGCATAAAAATAGTAAAACTAACACTGTCCTGTGTGTTTTTTTTTTTTTTTTGCATAGTGGTATAAAAAAAGAGTATAAAAAGTATAACTAAAATAAACTAAAGGTTTCTAGCATTGACATTTGCAAAGTGGCAAAGCAGCGAATGAGTCAATGTACACAGTATATGTATGAGGTAGTAGTTGATGTTGTTGTAGAGGCAAAAAGTGGCATATGCAGTAAGGCACATTGGGCATCCCTAAATAAGACCGTTCAGAGCACACTGTATATGTACCAGCAGTGGTGTAGATATTAAAGTAGTGTAAATAAATGTAAACAGTAGTAATTACATGTAAGCAGTAGTAATAAAAGTAAACAGTATTAATAAATGTAAACAGAGAATGTAAACAGTATTATGATTATAGGCAGTGATGTAATACAGACATTAGTGCAATTATGAGAAGTAGTGCAAACTGTATGAGCACATGACCGAGAGTTTAGTGAAAACCCGTTTGGTGACACAGAGTCTAGTGTTAAAAACTTTGTGTTGAGTGATAATATGTGAGAAAGTTTTAGTGTTAAGGCAGTTCAAATGGGAGGGGAGGAATTTTGCGTTGTTTTTTAACACATCTCTTATAAGAGTGAACATGAAATTCAGAAACGTGTTACCCTGAGTGTTTAGAAGCTGGAATGCAGTTGATTCCATTTCAAAAACTAAAGGAAGTTTGGAAATATGTCAAAGATGATAAAGGCCAGCGGCCGACCCCGTCACATCACTTGCACATTGATTGCTGGACATGGGCGACCCCCGTGACCCAAAATGGAAGAAGCAGGTAAAAGATAATGGATGCATGGATGGATGGACCCCCTGACCCCCACACATTACAAATGCTTCTGACGCCAATGGCCTGTGATGTTCTGTGATGGCGTTAAATTCAAAGCAGTCTGCTCCTCAGATGAATGTTTCTGTTCAGTGCCCTGAGATGATTCTGTTGTGACTTGGCACTACACAGTATAAATAAACTGAATTGAATTGGCCAGGCCCCCCTGTTCAAGACAAGAGTCATTGTCAGCACTGGGGGCAAAGCACCCCTAAGGACATATTCTACAATCACCCCTGAATGGCTTGATATTTTGATTTTTGTGTGCCTTACGTTGTGTTGTGTGTGCGTTCAGGTATTCTTGGCCTCAGTGAACCTTGGTCTCTCACTGCTATTTGTGTTCCTGAATCGTTTAGTGTACTGCCACTTGTGAGCTTTTTAATAAGTGGCTGTAAACCAAACGATCAGCTACCTGGCTTAAAAAACATATCCGCCCCTAATTAAAAATACAAAAAAATATAATTAAACAGCACAACTAAATTGCCAATCAGTTTGACAGTTTAAGTGGGTTATTAATAAAAAATGTGCTTATTTATTAAAATATGAGGAGAGAAATGTGATATTATTCACATTACGGATCAAAACATGGGCAATAATTTGTAAAGTCTTCTCATTCATGAACGAAGCAAATTTATAAAGTGTAACTGTGCACAGTTACTCTTTTATAATTATAAACTATTATTGTAAATTTTATGATTATAAAAAACGCAATAGTGGTAAAAAGTTATTTTTCAGAATGCATTGCAGCGTGAACCAGCGCCATGGCGACGTGGGTGACAATATTGTATTTAAATGTAAAAATGTAGAGAAAATGAATAATGAGTACAGTAAATGAATATTTTCTCCATAAAATTGTAAGTTGTTTTAGTGAGTACAGCTACTAATAAAATAATGAAATGCTGTGTTTTGTCATTCTGTGTTCCCATATAACATCAATGAGTGGGGATTGATCCAGCAACCTTGGGGTTTGTTCATCGGCTGCTCTGCCCCATTTGGGCAGATCCAGAGGCCATGACATTTGTGTTGCAAGCTGCGTTAGAAGTCGTAACTTGTGTGCGAAAGTAAACAATGTTATTTGATTAACAGTTTCAAAAGAGACAACGACGTATCACATTTGTCTGTGAAACACGTCCGTGGAGGGTTGAGCCAGGAGGAGCCCAGCCGCATCGGATGGTCTTACAGGTCTAGCTCGGACAGTCTTGCTGGTCTAGATAGACCATGACTGGTCTAGAGCTTCCCACGCACCCGACGCTGCCTCGTAGTTAAAGTGGTGGTTCAGCTGGTTTTATGTGCTTTCATGCCCATGCCCAAATCGATTACGGTTTTTGTTCACAGTTGCAATCTGGCTTCATATTAAATAACGCATGAATTAGTAAAAAGCCTGACTCCTTTAGCACGTCTTATTTTCTTATTTTTGTTTATTTTCAGTCGTTTTTAGCTCTTGAAGAAGAAATGCATGATGGGAAATTTAATGCTGCATGACGTCATCATACACTCTTCTGCTTTCAGCTCACTTGGTGCATTGTGTGCAGCGTAAGCATAAACTCGGTGAGTGTTTTACGTTCAGAATGGACATTTGAACTCATTCTGCACCACAGATATATTCATATATACGTAGATGTGATGGAAAGTACTATATGCTGCTCTGTTCTACTGTAAACAGGATCATGGGTAATGCCCAGTATGTCCAGGAGGGGGCGCACACGGCCATGTTCTCCATTCTACATATAGTATTTGGAGGAAACAGTGTCTGTGTTGTTTCTCAAATTTCTTCATTTTTTTAAGGTAATTATTGTATTAAAATATATAAATATATATTGTATTGCCTTGCTAAAGATGTTTAACTCAGTTTTACTGATTGATAATATTAGTTTATCACGTTCTTTGTTTTATTTGTGTTGATAACATGAAATGGCCGGTGTTTTTGCTAGCAGCTAGCTTGTTAGCAGCAGAAGCTCGTGCGCAGCTCGCGTGGTTAGCTGAACTTCTGTCACGTGTTTGGCGTTAACCAGCTATGTTTGATGTTAACTGTGGTGCGTGTGTTTTGTTATTATTTTGTTATTGTTTTTATTTACTGCAGCTGTTAATAATTTCTTAGATTATTAATTATTAATTTCTTAGATAATTTCTTAGGAAACGTTCCAATTCCTATTTCACAGGAACTGGTATGTCAATCATTTCAGTAATGAAGTAAATTACTAAGTCGTTCATAGAAGAGCTAAAAGTGTTAACTCACTGACTGATCAAAAGGTTATAAATAAGTTAAATGAGTACAATTCTGTTTTGAAAGATTGTTTAATAAATATTGGTTGTAACTGAACAAGTAATTCAAAGTAAATAGGTCAAATGTTATGAACATGTCTCCAAAAGGCTAAAGGTGAAATTCAGTTCAAAGTTGTGTATGTTAGAGGTGCTGTACTGTTGTGTGAGAACTGTGTTGATGTTAATACATTCTACATACTGTAGGTGAAGGAAACACAGTGTCCGACCGCGTGTTTTCTCACTTTTCTTCCTCTTTTTAAGGTTATTGCATAGACACGGGGAAAGATTTGGACTTCAGTACGTAGAAACAGGCTGCCGGCCAGTACCTCTTCTTGATCGGGATAAACGCAGGACTTTGAAAAGAGGAGTAGCTCCTTCACCCGGTGACTCACCGCGCCGTCGTCCATCACTGAACAAGTACACTTTACTTGAACATTTGCGGCTGTAATAATTGAAATTTCCCCCAGGGATCAATAAAGTGTTCACATTCTGATAAAGGAAATAGTTATTTGTATTTCTCCTTTCCATTGAGACATTTAGGTCCCCGCTGTGCAGCACCACCCTATCAGGTTTAACTGATCAGCGGGATTGCAAGGTGGAATGCTGACCAGCGCTTCCAAGCAGTGTTTGTCGGTAGTGGACGTAAAAACCTCACCTACTCTGCACCACTTGTTGACCGCCTCAACACACGCTGTCAGCAGCTGTTTGGAGAGACTGTGGAGAAGAACTTTCAGGCTCCTGCCAGTGTCCCCTCCACTGAACTGCTTGGACTAGAGCACCTGTTCAGGCAGAGTACAGGTGAATCTGGCACCTTCTCTCTAAAGGATATTGTGCTGGATGGTCCCGAGGAGGAGGAGGTGGTTCAACCTGGGCATCCTGAACGAGCAGAGGAGAGCGACTTACCAGCGCTGAGACGTGAGGGCTAAACCTCCAGCCCTTGTGAGTAGCTGTTGAGTCATTTTATATTGTTGTTGATTTTATTCTAGGAGTTCTGGTAATGAAACAGCTGTAAATTAGCTAGTGACATTTCTCCTTTTGAAATCTCCTTAGCAGGAGTTAAAGTTGCATTCTGCAGTTTCTGGAATATGCTGGCACTTAGAAAAATTTTCAACAGGGAAAAGCATTCTGCTCCCTCCCCCTCAGAGCCATGTGGCTCTGTTCCCTGTCACTCTCGCTGTAAATCAGCTCAGCTTCCTTAACTCCGCCTCCACTCATGTCTTCTCGCAGCTGCTCCGAATTTCTGTGTTTATATGTTAATAAAACGTTCTAAAAAATAAAATAAAAACAGGGTCCAGCACACCAGAACACCAGCAAATCTGCAGAGCCTCGGCAGCCACGTTGAACCCGATCTTATTTCGCTCGTGACAAATTCATTCATTTCCTGAATGACTGAGCGGAGGAAGAAGCGATCACTTGACTTTTTGCAAAAAAACAAAAGGAAAGTCCAGAGCAGGGATGAAGAAGGGGGATTTAATACATTTGTGTCACATACAAAACAGTTTGGCATCGCTTTGCAATTATTTCAACGAGAACCTGCGCAACCGCTGCGGGCTCGCAGGCGGGGGCGTGGGTAAAGAAAAAGTTAATGAAGTTTGTGATTACATTAATAAACTTTCCAACCAGTAAAATTAAGAATAAATGGTGATAAAACTGATTCACTCTGTATTTTAAATCAACATGAGAACAATAAATAAAAAAAAGATTAATTTGTCCAACTCAAACAGTACCTGGTTTTGATTTGTCTCCAAAAGAGAAGCTTCCACTAGGGGCCCTCCAGTTGACAGGAACACATGGACTCTGTCAAAGTCCCTAATTTCCACATTGGTGTCAACATCAATATATTCCAAAAAGTCAGAATTATACTTCAAGATCCTGTCCATCAAACAGCCAGATTGCTGGGCAAGAATTTGTTCAATGAGATTATTGGTACTTGAAACATGAAGAATTTTTTTAGAAGTCTCTTTTTCATTTTGAAAAGTTGTTACAAGGACTTTGACAGATTCCTTTTTGTCAAATGAGAACTCAAAAGAGAATACACAAAACAATACTGTACTTAGAATATGTTCTGTAAACCACAGACATGCAAAAATGCTTCAATTTGTTGGATTTTAATTTAAAACACCATTATAATAAAAAAAAATCCACACAACTAAGTAAATTTGTTGGTTACAGCTGTCTTAATAATAATGTTACACAGAAAAGTATTTTTCCTGAACTCTACTTGGATTATGATTCACTGAATGATGTCATGAATGCTAATGTGTTTCATCACTACAAAATACTGTAACCTTTTTGTTTGTATAAAATGTAAGTCTAAAAGACAGCCTGCTAGCTTGAGTGTTGAAAAATGTGCTGTTAGTAGCATAAAAAGCTGACTTTTTTGTGTACAGTGCCTGCCTTTGTATATAATACCTGCTGAATATTGTATGCCAGTGAGATTTAAAGCCCACAACACACTTGGAAATGCTACTCAATGCATTAGGAAGGTACTTAGAAATATTTTGGAGCATACTGACTTTTGAGTTGCTTATGATCTCCCTAATACAGGGAACCCCCGTGTTACGAACAAGTTCGGGACCTAAGAACGGTTCGCAGCTCGATTCTGCCGTAGGTAGGGGGTGAAAATTATTTTTTTTTTTTTAAATTATTCATTCATTCATTCATTCAACCTTTATTTATCATGCTAACGGAGCGCGCGCACACATTTAAGCATGTACAGTAGTGTACTGTAATGTTAAACATTGCTATTCACATTTACAGAATAAATAAAAATATATTTTCTTACTTTGAGATGGTCAAAGCCGACATCTTAGGTTGCCATGCGTTGATTGTTGTCGGGCCGAGCAGCGCGGCGGCCGGCCAGTGAACCACCGCAGCTGCTCGAGACCTGTGTTAGCTAGCTGGCTAGCTTCTGCTAGCCAAGCCATGAGCTGGTGTTGGAGCGGCGGCGCGATCAATCTGCAGCTGCTGCTGCGGCCTGAGACATCCACAAAGTTCACAGAGACGTTTCCAGCTCGTAATTAATCCATATGAAGCCATCCTGGTCACCAGTCTTCGGCCGGCTCCCGTGTTAGCTCCCGTGTTAGCTTCTGGAGCTAGCCAGGCCAGAGCCTGGCCGGAGGTGTTCGTGCGGCAGCCTGGCACGATCAGCGATAAATCCGCTGCTGCCTGAGACATCCACAAAGTTCACAGAGACGTTTCCAGCTCGTAATTAATCCATATGAAGCCATCCTGGTCACCAGTCTTCGGCCGGCTCCCGGGCAGCTAACCTAAAATGGCGTCCGGTGTTCTACATTACTGTAATTTGTGACCGGAGACCCCAGTGACTGAACCTAAAATGGCGTCCGGTGTTCTACATTAATTTGTGATCGTGTAAACTGAAGACCTACTTCCTGTTGCCCAATATTGCTCAAAAATGATCAGAAATGATCTTTTTTATCATAATTATTATTTATAAAGCCTTTAAAACAACCACAGCTGCAACAAAGTGATGTACACATGAAATTAAGAACATTTAAACACCAAAAAAAAAAAATATATATATATATATTTTTTTTTTAATACAGTAATTTCATATTTTTATTAAATATGATACGTTCGTAGGTCCCGTTGTTCGTAGGTCGATGGAGTCGTAAGTGGGGGGTTACCTGTATAATGAGCATTATCAATAAGGTGCTCCTTTAAAGTGAAACCTACTTTCTGCTTTATGTTGCACATATACTAGTATTCCAGTATTTAGCAAGGCTTATACAAAAATTAATATTGATACAGCCTGATGAAAACAGAACTATTGTAGATAAAATTTTCCTATTTTAAAAAAATCACTAAGGATGCAGCAACAAACTAAATTCCCATGTTGGATTTTTGAAAGTTACTATACCATTTTGTTGAGATATCAACTAATCCAACTTTTTAGTCAAACAGGTCATGTTTAAATCGGGATTAAAAAAGGACAAGCGTTGCGTAACGCAGCACCCTGAAGCACCGCGTATGACTCGACAGTATCACTGCACACTTATGGCACGTCCCGACCAAAAAGCTTTTCAACGGCAAAAAGGCTCGTCACGCACGCAAGTGGACGCACTGGACCCAGTGGTGTCCTGACCTGAACGTGAAATTGCGGCTGCGTTGCGGCGGCGGCGGGGGGGGAGGAGCTTACCGGTCAACCAGTTGAACGGCGTTTGAACGGCGAAAACGTTCAGCAATGATCAACGCGTGCTTGGAGGCTGAAGCGGGTTCACGTGCACAGAAAACGCTTTTCCAGCACGCTCAACACGCACGTGACATGACGCCTGATGCCAAGACGTGGCTGGAGGTGCGTCCCCATTGACTTTGCATGTAAACTGGACGCTCCTGCAGTTGAAAACGCGTTTGGTCAGGACGTGGCATTACGTTAGCATAACGCTAAAACATGTTGCGTTAGCATAACGCTATATGTTGCTGTGGCTTTTTTCGCCTGCCGAGTTTTACCGCAGTTCAGCTCAAGGACGCCTGCCATCTTAATTTTTCACCAAATCACCGGAAAAAACATGACCTTTCTTAGCAGCAGAGCCATATAAATATATATGGCTCTGCTTAGCAGCCGTTAGCTGCTCCAAGCATTACTTTTAGAACCTCTTAAAGAGACGGTAACCTTCAACCTGGAATAAAATTGCACGAAAAAATATAGGGTATTTTCCAGAATATACAAACTGTCAAATTTAATGTAAAGCGAATTAATTTGGTAACAATATGTAAACTTAATGTATGACTCCTGGTAATTATCAGAAGAGAATTAATATGAATTGCAGGTGTTGTAGACATATAAAAAAGTGTTGTTTACTAAAACTTCTACCATCCCCCTTTAAGCCTTTAAATTACATTACAGTATTTTAAAATTGTACCCTCTTCAATGAACTTTGGAGAAAAAAAGACAACTATTGTACAGCAAACCCTACCAATTTAGAGCAATTGTTCCATTATGATAATGAGCTAGCTAGCTAAATTTGACATGGAACCCAGCATAACTTTTCAGATTACTACTACCCGTCATAACACTAAAAGAACACCATAATTCTTTTTTCAACTATATTGATTCTAAGACTAACATGATACCATTGCGTTAAAACAAATTCAAAGTACATTTTACTTACCGAAGTGTCAATTACAGACGATGCGGCCTCCATCTTTGCCTCCTTAAGCCCGAGATACACTCGAGCGTCCTCACGATACGCCTATACGCAGCGTACGTACGCTGTGGCAAAAGCGTAGCCCGCGTAGCCCCTCAGGGCACGTACGCGCAAAAGTTTTTTTTTACTACGCATACGCGATGCGCGGTGTCTGAACATAAACTTCCCCGGTGCCGGACTGTTTTGTATGTAACACAAATTAAATAAATTCCCCTTCTTTATCGCTGATCGGGCCTTTTCTTTTGTTTTTTTGCCTAAAGTCAAGTAACCGCTTCTTCCTCCGTTCACTCGATGATTGAAATGAATGAATTCAGGTCCTACCTGGGTGTGGCGAAGTTTTAAATATCCCTGGTGGGCTGTATGCTGCAGGAAAAGCACTCCCTGTTATTATTTTTATTTCTGAGAGAACTTTTTTCAACATATATAGTAGAAACACCGCATGAACACCGCCGCGGTCTTCAAGGCGCTACATGAGCTGGCTGTCAATCATTTCAGTAGGCGTGTCAGCAAGTAACCAATCAGCGAGCTCAGTTGAGCCCCCTCCGTGTGCAGCTGCTCATATTACAACAAGGAGAACGCGAGCGTTTGAAAGCTGATAGTTTCTGACATATGCTGAAGCATATCAGCAAAACACATGCGCACAAAATGCGCGCGTATGGTGGCGTACCTGAGGACGCATGAGTGTATCTCGGGCTTTAGTCGTGAGGCGGGAAAAACTCCCTCCTTTTTCTGGTGGCTTAGTCCCGCCCACTTGTGCTGACGTCAGGTTGCTCCTCTCTTGGAAGTCTGGATGACCTTTTTAGCTCATAACCATACTCATACTTTCTAATTATTATTATAAATATTTAAGAATTGTCTGAATATTTTATTGGCTAACAAAAATCAAGCATGTATTAAAATTATGTTAAAAAAAGGTCTTAGTAATTTATAGATTTAATGAAAAGTGTTTAATGTAAATTACAAAAAGTAAGATTGTGTATTTGCTACAATTTTAACGAGTATTTCTTTATGATGTTGGATAATACCCCCCCCCCCAAAAAAAAATTGTCTGTGCTGCACATTTTTTTAAAGTGATTAAATCCTGTCACAATACAGTTATAATAACAATAGCAGTTTTAAATTAGTTAAAGTAAAAAGATATAAATGAACAATAAAAATAGAAAAACTTGAAAAAACAACACTTGTTGCTGTCATTGAGATCAGTTATACCATATGATGGCATGAGGGAGCACTTGCATCTGACAAAAACAAACCAACACAATTATGTGTTGAAATATTCAACACATACAGTGTGTTACACTTTTGTTGCAATTTTAACATATTGTGTGTTAAAATTAACACAAAATGTGCTTCAAATGTAATGACACATTTTTTCAAAGTCAAAGTCAAAGTCAAAGTCAACTTTATTGTCAGATCTGCAATATGTACAGTGCAGGACATACACAGGACCGAAATTGCGTTTCTCTCAGTCCCTCGGTGCAACAGTAAACATCTAAACATTGAAACACTGAAACATATAATAATAGACATAAGCATAAAAATAGTAAAACTAACACTGTCCTGTGTGTTTTTTTTTTTTTTTTTGCATAGTGGTATAAAAAAAGAGTATAAAAAGTATAACTAAAATAAACTAAAGGTTTCTAGCATTGACATTTGCAAAGTGGCAAAGCAGCGAATGAGTCAATGTACACAGTATATGTATGAGGTAGTAGTTGATGTTGTTGTAGAGGCAAAAAGTGGCATATGCAGTAAGGCACATTGGGCATCCCTAAATAAGACCGTTCAGAGCACACTGTATATGTACCAGCAGTGGTGTAGATATTAAAGTAGTGTAAATAAATGTAAACAGTAGTAATTACATGTAAGCAGTAGTAATAAAAGTAAACAGTATTAATAAATGTAAACAGAGAATGTAAACAGTATTATGATTATAGGCAGTGATGTAATACAGACATTAGTGCAATTATGAGAAGTAGTGCAAACTGTATGAGCACATGACCGAGAGTTTAGTGAAAACCCGTTTGGTGACACAGAGTCTAGTGTTAAAAACTTTGTGTTGAGTGATAATATGTGAGAAAGTTTTAGTGTTAAGGCAGTTCAAATGGGAGGGGAGGAATTTTGCGTTGTTTTTTAACACATCTCTTATAAGAGTGAACATGAAATTCAGAAACGTGTTACCCTGAGTGTTTAGAAGCTGGAATGCAGTTGATTCCATTTCAAAAACTAAAGGAAGTTTGGAAATATGTCAAAGATGATAAAGGCCAGCGGCCGACCCCGTCACATCACTTGCACATTGATTGCTGGACATGGGCGACCCCCGTGACCCAAAATGGAAGAAGCAGGTAAAAGATAATGGATGCATGGATGGATGGACCCCCTGACCCCCACACATTACAAATGCTTCTGACGCCAATGGCCTGTGATGTTCTGTGATGGCGTTAAATTCAAAGCAGTCTGCTCCTCAGATGAATGTTTCTGTTCAGTGCCCTGAGATGATTCTGTTGTGACTTGGCACTACACAGTATAAATAAACTGAATTGAATTGGCCAGGCCCCCCTGTTCAAGACAAGAGTCATTGTCAGCACTGGGGGCAAAGCACCCCTAAGGACATATTCTACAATCACCCCTGAATGGCTTGATATTTTGATTTTTGTGTGCCTTACGTTGTGTTGTGTGTGCGTTCAGGTATTCTTGGCCTCAGTGAACCTTGGTCTCTCACTGCTATTTGTGTTCCTGAATCGTTTAGTGTACTGCCACTTGTGAGCTTTTTAATAAGTGGCTGTAAACCAAACGATCAGCTACCTGGCTTAAAAAACATATCCGCCCCTAATTAAAAATACAAAAAAATATAATTAAACAGCACAACTAAATTGCCAATCAGTTTGACAGTTTAAGTGGGTTATTAATAAAAAATGTGCTTATTTATTAAAATATGAGGAGAGAAATGTGATATTATTCACATTACGGATCAAAACATGGGCAATAATTTGTAAAGTCTTCTCATTCATGAACGAAGCAAATTTATAAAGTGTAACTGTGCACAGTTACTCTTTTATAATTATAAACTATTATTGTAAATTTTATGATTATAAAAAACGCAATAGTGGTAAAAAGTTATTTTTCAGAATGCATTGCAGCGTGAACCAGCGCCATGGCGACGTGGGTGACAATATTGTATTTAAATGTAAAAATGTAGAGAAAATGAATAATGAGTACAGTAAATGAATATTTTCTCCATAAAATTGTAAGTTGTTTTAGTGAGTACAGCTACTAATAAAATAATGAAATGCTGTGTTTTGTCATTCTGTGTTCCTATATAACATCAATGAGTGGGGATTGATCCAGCAACCTTGGGGTTTGTTCATCGGCTGCTCTGCCCCATTTGGGCAGATCCAGAGGCCATGACATTTGTGTTGCAAGCTGCGTTAGAAGTCGTAACTTGTGTGCGAAAGTAAACAATGTTATTTGATTAACAGTTTCAAAAGAGACAACGACGTATCACATTTGTCTGTGAAACACGTCCGTGGAGGGTTGAGCCAGGAGGAGCCCAGCCGCATCGGATGGTCTTACAGGTCTAGCTCGGACAGTCTTGCTGGTCTAGATAGACCATGACTGGTCTAGAGCTTCCCACGCACCCGACGCTGCCTCGTAGTTAAAGTGGTGGTTCAGCTGGTTTTATGTGCTTTCATGCCCATGCCCAAATCGATTACGGTTTTTGTTCACAGTTGCAATCTGGCTTCATATTAAATAACGCATGAATTAGTAAAAAGCCTGACTCCTTTAGCACGTCTTATTTTCTTATTTTTGTTTATTTTCAGTCGTTTTTAGCTCTTGAAGAAGAAATGCATGATGGGAAATTTAATGCTGCATGACGTCATCATACACTCTTCTGCTTTCAGCTCACTTGGTGCATTGTGTGCAGCGTAAGCATAAACTCGGTGAGTGTTTTTAGTTCAGAATGGACATTTGAACTCGTTCTGCACCACAGATATATTCATATATGGGTGATTCTTTTTTTGCGGCAACATTTTGGCTTCAGGACTTTTGAAAATAAAAAGAGTAATATTTTAAGTTTTAAATATTTTGTTACATCACTGACATGTTTAGCAATAAGAAATTAATAATGGTCAAGCTCAGGGCTGGATAAAATAATAATTACAGGTAAAGTAATAATTACATGTATATGTGATTACGTTTTACCTGAATTTCCACCCTGTTAGGTCCTTGTTACACCTTGTTTGGTTCATAAACCTAACAGGGTGGAACATAACAGGGTGGAATTTTTTTAGCTAATCTAGCTGTAGCTCTTTATGTGGTCAACATTTAGCTAGCTAACCTTCAACAGAATAGCAAACCTTTAATGACTAAATCTAATATGTTGTTTTTTAAATTCTACCAAATAAACATTTCCCACAATTTATCTTAACAGGGTGGAACTTTAAGGTTGACGCATACAGGTTTAATATATTTAAGATTAAAAAAAGTAAGGAGAGAGTGACAGATGAAGCTTAACTTGTTTTCCATGGTTGAATTCCCTCCAAAACCAGTTGATGTCTTCTTCTTGTAAATGGCTTTTATGGAATTGTAGTCTTTTGAGGGCAAAAAGGAAACATTCTAACAGGGTGGAAAGTTACTACTGGGACATGTATAATATCAAGAAAATATCAAATAAAAAAAATAGTTTCAACAGATTCAGTTTCATAATAAAATAAGGTTTAGTCCAGTCAATCAAATTATTGAAGAAATTTCTTTTTTAATTTAATTTTATTGTTTAAACTTATTGAGGAAATATTTTACACTGCACTGCGGACACAATAAAATTGACCATCTATGTCACCAAAAAGGTGTGTAAAGTACAAAATAATATTTTAAATGCATTTCATTTATATTTGAATGATGGCAAACATCTAAGTGTATAATTAAAATACTTTGTTGTAAATATTTGGCACATTTTAGAAAAAAATGTTGGTAAAGGGCTTGATCTACTTTCCTTCCTCATGATACGGTGATATTCTCTACGTATGCCCCGTACGCTGCGTATGTTGGTGTTGTCTCTCAGGGCAGTACGCTCAAAGGTTTTTTTTATCGTATCCGCGATTGCATCCTGTATTCGCGGTTTCTGACCTTAACTTCCCCGGCTCTTGACTGTTTTGTTTTCATCTTGAAATCACTTCTTGTTTTTTTTCGCTGATCGGTCTTTTCTTTTGTTTTTTTGCGTGAGTCAGTTACCGCTTGTTCCTCCGTTCATGATTACTGCAGTGTTTGTATTGAGGTCTTACCTTGGTGCGCGTGTTTTCTCTATTCCCTGGTGGTTTGTGGGCTTCAGGAAAAGCTCTGCCGTTCTTATTTTTATTTCTGTATATGTTTTTTAGAATCTGTTGGAATCCTGTCAGAACACTGCAGATGTCTGTGTTTGCTTTTTACGTTAGGTTTCATTTTGAGTTTTTTGCTATTTTTTGCTCTTTTTAGTAGGCGTGTGTAATTGTCTAATTAGTGATCTTAGTTGTGTCTTCTCTGTGTATCTATATATACCGTATGTGATGATGTGTAGTGTCTGTATGGTGTATATTATGTAGTATTTGTATCTAATATATGTGTATCTATGCTATAACATCTGCCGATCTGTATTATAGGCTCCGTATACGCGCGTATACGGGCATATACGCGCGTATACGGAGTCTGCTTCACTGTATCTCGGCCTTAAGAGAAACATGCGGACATGAATGTTGCCCCAAAAAAAGAATCACCCATATACGTAGATGTGATGGAAAGTACTATATGCTGCTCTGTTCTACTGTAAACAGGATCATGGGTAATGCCCAGTATGTCCAGGAGGGGGTGCACACGGCCATGTTCTCCATTCTACATATAGTATTTGGAGGAAACAGTGTCTGTGTTGTTTCTCAAATTTCTTCATTTTTTTAAGGTAATTATTGTATTAAAATATATAAATATATATTGTATTGCCTTGCTAAAGATGTTTAACTCAGTTTTACTGATTGATAATATTAGTTTATCACGTTCTTTGTTTTATTTGTGTTGATAACATGAAATGGCCGGTGTTTTTGCTAGCAGCTAGCTTGTTAGCAGCAGAAGCTCGTGCGCAGCTCGCGTGGTTAGCTGAACTTCTGTCACGTGTTTGGCGTTAACCAGCTATGTTTGATGTTAACTGTGGTGCGTGTGTTTTGTTATTATTTTGTTATTGTTTTTATTTACTGCAGCTGTTAATAATTTCTTAGATTATTAATTATTAATTTCTTAGATAATTTCTTAGGAAACGTTCCAATTCCTATTTCACAGGAACTGGTATGTCAATCATTTCAGTAATGAAGTAAATTACTAAGTCGTTCATAGAAGAGCTAAAAGTGTTAACTCACTGACTGATCAAAAGGTTATAAATAAGTTAAATGAGTACAATTCTGTTTTGAAAGATTGTTTAATAAATATTGGTTGTAACTGAACAAGTAATTCAAAGTAAATAGGTCAAATGTTATGAACATGTCTCCAAAAGGCTAAAGGTGAAATTCAGTTCAAAGTTGTGTATGTTAGAGGTGCTGTACTGTTGTGTGAGAACTGTGTTGATGTTAATACATTCTACATACTGTAGGTGAAGGAAACACAGTGTCCGACCGCGTGTTTTCTCACTTTTCTTCCTCTTTTTAAGGTTATTGCATAGACACGGGGAAAGATTTGGACTTCAGTACGTAGAAACAGGCTGCCGGCCAGTACCTCTTCTTGATCGGGATAAACGCAGGACTTTGAAAAGAGGAGTAGCTCCTTCACCCGGTGACTCACCGCGCCGTCGTCCATCACTGAACAAGTACACTTTACTTGAACATTTGCGGCTGTAATAATTGAAATTTCCCCCAGGGATCAATAAAGTGTTCACATTCTGATAAAGGAAATAGTTATTTGTATTTCTCCTTTCCATTGAGACATTTAGGTCCCCGCTGTGCAGCACCACCCTATCAGGTTTAACTGATCAGCGGGATTGCAAGGTGGAATGCTGACCAGCGCTTCCAAGCAGTGTTTGTCGGTAGTGGACGTAAAAACCTCACCTACTCTGCACCACTTGTTGACCGCCTCAACACACGCTGTCAGCAGCTGTTTGGAGAGACTGTGGAGAAGAACTTTCAGGCTCCTGCCAGTGTCCCCTCCACTGAACTGCTTGGACTAGAGCACCTGTTCAGGCAGAGTACAGGTGAATCTGGCACCTTCTCTCTAAAGGATATTGTGCTGGATGGTCCCGAGGAGGAGGAGGTGGTTCAACCTGGGCATCCTGAACGAGCAGAGGAGAGCGACTTACCAGCGCTGAGACGTGAGTGCTAAACCTCCAGCCCTTGTGAGTAGCTGTTGAGTCATTTTATATTGTTGTTGATTTTATTCTAGGAGTTCTGGTAATGAAACAGCTGTAAATTAGCTAGTGACATTTCTCCTTTTGAAATCTCCTTAGCAGGAGTTAAAGTTGCATTCTGCAGTTTCTGGAATATGCTGGCACTTAGAAAAATTTTCAACAGGGAAAAGCATTCTGCTCCCTCCCCCTCAGAGCCATATATGGCTCTGTTCCCTGTCACTCTCGCTGTAAATCAGCTCAGCTTCCTTAACTCCGCCTCCACTCATGTCTTCTCGCAGCTGCTCCGAATTTCTGTGTTTATATGTTAATAAAACGTTCTAAAAAATAAAATAAAAACAGGGTCCAGCACACCAGAACACCAGCAAATCTGCAGAGCCTCGGCAGCCACGTTGAACCCGATCTTATTTCGCTCGTGACAAATTCATTCATTTCCTGAATGACTGAGCGGAGGAAGAAGCGATCACTTGACTTTTTGCAAAAAAACAAAAGGAAAGTCCAGAGCAGGGATGAAGAAGGGGGATTTAATACATTTGTGTCACATACAAAACAGTTTGGCATCGCTTTGCAATTATTTCAACGAGAACCTGCGCAACCGCTGCGGGCTCGCAGGCGGGGGCGTGGGTAAAGAAAAAGTTAATGAAGTTTGTGATTACATTAATAAACTTTCCAACCAGTAAAATTAAGAATAAATGGTGATAAAACTGATTCACTCTGTATTTTAAATCAACATGAGAACAATAAATAAAAAAAAGATTAATTTGTCCAACTCAAACAGTACCTGGTTTTGATTTGTCTCCAAAAGAGAAGCTTCCACTAGGGGCCCTCCAGTTGACAGGAACACATGGACTCTGTCAAAGTCCCTAATTTCCACATTGGTGTCAACATCAATATATTCCAAAAAGTCAGAATTATACTTCAAGATCCTGTCCATCAAACAGCCAGATTGCTGGGCAAGAATTTGTTCAATGAGATTATTGGTACTTGAAACATGAAGAATTTTTTTAGAAGTCTCTTTTTCATTTTGAAAAGTTGTTACAAGGACTTTGACAGATTCCTTTTTGTCAAATGAGAACTCAAAAGAGAATACACAAAACAATACTGTACTTAGAATATGTTCTGTAAACCACAGACATGCAAAAATGCTTCAATTTGTTGGATTTTAATTTAAAACACCATTATAATAAAAAAAAATCCACACAACTAAGTAAATTTGTTGGTTACAGCTGTCTTAATAATAATGTTACACAGAAAAGTATTTTTCCTGAACTCTACTTGGATTATGATTCACTGAATGATGTCATGAATGCTAATGTGTTTCATCACTACAAAATACTGTAACCTTTTTGTTTGTATAAAATGTAAGTCTAAAAGACAGCCTGCTAGCTTGAGTGTTGAAAAATGTGCTGTTAGTAGCATAAAAAGCTGACTTTTTTGTGTACAGTGCCTGCCTTTGTATATAATACCTGCTGAATATTGTATGCCAGTGAGATTTAAAGCCCACAACACACTTGGAAATGCTACTCAATGCATTAGGAAGGTACTTAGAAATATTTTGGAGCATACTGACTTTTGAGTTGCTTATGATCTCCCTAATACAGGGAACCCCCGTGTTACGAACAAGTTCGGGACCTAAGAACGGTTCGCAGCTCGATTCTGCCGTAGGTAGGGGGTGAAAATTATTTTTTTTTTTTTAAATTATTCATTCATTCATTCATTCAACCTTTATTTATCATGCTAACGGAGCGCGCGCACACATTTAAGCATGTACAGTAGTGTACTGTAATGTTAAACATTGCTATTCACATTTACAGAATAAATAAAAATATATTTTCTTACTTTGAGATGGTCAAAGCCGACATCTTAGGTTGCCATGCGTTGATTGTTGTCGGGCCGAGCAGCGCGGCGGCCGGCCAGTGAACCACCGCAGCTGCTCGAGACCTGTGTTAGCTAGCTGGCTAGCTTCTGCTAGCCAAGCCATGAGCTGGTGTTGGAGCGGCGGCGCGATCAATCTGCAGCTGCTGCTGCGGCCTGAGACATCCACAAAGTTCACAGAGACGTTTCCAGCTCGTAATTAATCCATATGAAGCCATCCTGGTCACCAGTCTTCGGCCGGCTCCCGTGTTAGCTCCCGTGTTAGCTTCTGGAGCTAGCCAGGCCAGAGCCTGGCCGGAGGTGTTCGTGCGGCGGCCTGGCACGATCAGCGATAAATCCGCTGCTGCCTGAGACATCCACAAAGTTCACAGAGACGTTTCCAGCTCGTAATTAATCCATATGAAGCCATCCTGGTCACCAGTCTTCGGCCGGCTCCCGGGCAGCTAACCTAAAATGGCGTCCGGTGTTCTACATTACTGTAATTTGTGACCGGAGACCCCAGTGACTGAACCTAAAATGGCGTCCGGTGTTCTACATTAATTTGTGATCGTGTAAACTGAAGACCTACTTCCTGTTGCCCAATATTGCTCAAAAATGATCAGAAATGATCTTTTTTATCATAATTATTATTTATAAAGCCTTTAAAACAACCACAGCTGCAACAAAGTGATGTACACATGAAATTAAGAACATTTAAACACCAAAAAAAAAAAATATATATATATATATATATTATTTTTTTAATACAGTAATTTCATATTTTTATTAAATATGATACGTTCGTAGGTCCCGTTGTTCGTAGGTCGATGGAGTCGTAAGTGGGGGGTTACCTGTATAATGAGCATTATCAATAAGGTGCTCCTTTAAAGTGAAACCTACTTTCTGCTTTATGTTGCACATATACTAGTATTCCAGTATTTAGCAAGGCTTATACAAAAATTAATATTGATACAGCCTGATGAAAACAGAACTATTGTAGATAAAATTTTCCTATTTTAAAAAAATCACTAAGGATGCAGCAACAAACTAAATTCCCATGTTGGATTTTTGAAAGTTACTATACCATTTTGTTGAGATATCAACTAATCCAACTTTTTAGTCAAACAGGTCATGTTTAAATCGGGATTAAAAAAGGACAAGCGTTGCGTAACGCAGCACCCTGAAGCACCGCGTATGACTCGACAGTATCACTGCACACTTATGGCACGTCCCGACCAAAAAGCTTTTCAACGGCAAAAAGGCTCGTCACGCACGCAAGTGGACGCACTGGACCCAGTGGTGTCCTGACCTGAACGTGAAATTGCGGCTGCGTTGCGGCGGCGGCGGGGGGGGAGGAGCTTACCGGTCAACCAGTTGAACGGCGTTTGAACGGCGAAAACGTTCAGCAATGATCAACGCGTGCTTGGAGGCTGAAGCGGGTTCACGTGCACAGAAAACGCTTTTCCAGCACGCTCAACACGCACGTGACATGACGCCTGATGCCAAGACGTGGCTGGAGGTGCGTCCCCATTGACTTTGCATGTAAACTGGACGCTCCTGCAGTTGAAAACGCGTTTGGTCAGGACGTGGCATTACGTTAGCATAACGCTAAAACATGTTGCGTTAGCATAACGCTATATGTTGCTGTGGCTTTTTTCGCCTGCCGAGTTTTACCGCAGTTCAGCTCAAGGACGCCTGCCATCTTAATTTTTCACCAAATCACCGGAAAAAACATGACCTTTCTTAGCAGCAGAGCCATATAAATATATATGGCTCTGCTTAGCAGCCGTTAGCTGCTCCAAGCATTACTTTTAGAACCTCTTAAAGAGACGGTAACCTTCAACCTGGAATAAAATTGCACGAAAAAATATAGGGTATTTTCCAGAATATACAAACTGTCAAATTTAATGTAAAGCGAATTAATTTGGTAACAATATGTAAACTTAATGTATGACTCCTGGTAATTATCAGAAGAGAATTAATATGAATTGCAGGTGTTGTAGACATATAAAAAAGTGTTGTTTACTAAAACTTCTACCATCCCCCTTTAAGCCTTTAAATTACATTACAGTATTTTAAAATTGTACCCTCTTCAATGAACTTTGGAGAAAAAAAGACAACTATTGTACAGCAAACCCTACCAATTTAGAGCAATTGTTCCATTATGATAATGAGCTAGCTAGCTAAATTTGACATGGAACCCAGCATAACTTTTCAGATTACTACTACCCGTCATAACACTAAAAGAACACCATAATTCTTTTTTCAACTATATTGATTCTAAGACTAACATGATACCATTGCGTTAAAACAAATTCAAAGTACATTTTACTTACCGAAGTGTCAATTACAGACGATGCGGCCTCCATCTTTGCCTCCTTAAGCCCGAGATACACTCGAGCGTCCTCACGATACGCCTATACGCAGCGTACGTACGCTGTGGCAAAAGCGTAGCCCGCGTAGCCCCTCAGGGCACGTACGCGCAAAAGTTTTTTTTTACTACGCATACGCGATGCGCGGTGTCTGAACATAAACTTCCCCGGTGCCGGACTGTTTTGTATGTAACACAAATTAAATAAATTCCCCTTCTTTATCGCTGATCGGGCCTTTTCTTTTGTTTTTTTGCCTAAAGTCAAGTAACCGCTTCTTCCTCCGTTCACTCGATGATTGAAATGAATGAATTCAGGTCCTACCTGGGTGTGGCGAAGTTTTAAATATCCCTGGTGGGCTGTATGCTGCAGGAAAAGCACTCCCTGTTATTATTTTTATTTCTGAGAGAACTTTTTTCAACATATATAGTAGAAACACCGCATGAACACCGCCGCGGTCTTCAAGGCGCTACATGAGCTGGCTGTCAATCATTTCAGTAGGCGTGTCAGCAAGTAACCAATCAGCGAGCTCAGTTGAGCCCCCTCCGTGTGCAGCTGCTCATATTACAACAAGGAGAACGCGAGCGTTTGAAAGCTGATAGTTTCTGACATATGCTGAAGCATATCAGCAAAACACATGCGCACAAAATGCGCGCGTATGGTGGCGTACCTGAGGACGCATGAGTGTATCTCGGGCTTTAGTCGTGAGGCGGGAAAAACTCCCTCCTTTTTCTGGTGGCTTAGTCCCGCCCACTTGTGCTGACGTCAGGTTGCTCCTCTCTTGGAAGTCTGGATGACCTTTTTAGCTCATAACCATACTCATACTTTCTAATTATTATTATAAATATTTAAGAATTGTCTGAATATTTTATTGGCTAACAAAAATCAAGCATGTATTAAAATTATGTTAAAAAAAGGTCTTAGTAATTTATAGATTTAATGAAAAGTGTTTAATGTAAATTACAAAAAGTAAGATTGTGTATTTGCTACAATTTTAACGAGTATTTCTTTATGATGTTGGATAATACCCCCCCCCCCAAAAAAAATTGTCTGTGCTGCACATTTTTTTAAAGTGATTAAATCCTGTCACAATACAGTTATAATAACAATAGCAGTTTTAAATTAGTTAAAGTAAAAAGATATAAATGAACAATAAAAATAGAAAAACTTGAAAAAACAACACTTGTTGCTGTCATTGAGATCAGTTATACCATATGATGGCATGAGGGAGCACTTGCATCTGACAAAAACAAACCAACACAATTATGTGTTGAAATATTCAACACATACAGTGTGTTACACTTTTGTTGCAATTTTAACATATTGTGTGTTAAAATTAACACAAAATGTGCTTCAAATGTAATGACACATTTTTTCAAAGTCAAAGTCAAAGTCAAAGTCAACTTTATTGTCAGATCTGCAATATGTACAGTGCAGGACATACACAGGACCGAAATTGCGTTTCTCTCAGTCCCTCGGTGCAACAGTAAACATCTAAACATTGAAACACTGAAACATATAATAATAGACATAAGCATAAAAATAGTAAAACTAACACTGTCCTGTGTGTTTTTTTTTTTTTTGCATAGTGGTATAAAAAAAGAGTATAAAAAGTATAACTAAAATAAACTAAAGGTTTCTAGCATTGACATTTGCAAAGTGGCAAAGCAGCGAATGAGTCAATGTACACAGTATATGTATGAGGTAGTAGTTGATGTTGTTGTAGAGGCAAAAAGTGGCATATGCAGTAAGGCACATTGGGCATCCCTAAATAAGACCGTTCAGAGCACACTGTATATGTACCAGCAGTGGTGTAGATATTAAAGTAGTGTAAATAAATGTAAACAGTAGTAATTACATGTAAGCAGTAGTAATAAAAGTAAACAGTATTAATAAATGTAAACAGAGAATGTAAACAGTATTATGATTATAGGCAGTGATGTAATACAGACATTAGTGCAATTATGAGAAGTAGTGCAAACTGTATGAGCACATGACCGAGAGTTTAGTGAAAACCCGTTTGGTGACACAGAGTCTAGTGTTAAAAACTTTGTGTTGAGTGATAATATGTGAGAAAGTTTTAGTGTTAAGGCAGTTCAAATGGGAGGGGAGGAATTTTGCGTTGTTTTTTAACACATCTCTTATAAGAGTGAACATGAAATTCAGAAACGTGTTACCCTGAGTGTTTAGAAGCTGGAATGCAGTTGATTCCATTTCAAAAACTAAAGGAAGTTTGGAAATATGTCAAAGATGATAAAGGCCAGCGGCCGACCCCGTCACATCACTTGCACATTGATTGCTGGACATGGGCGACCCCCGTGACCCAAAATGGAAGAAGCAGGTAAAAGATAATGGATGCATGGATGGATGGACCCCCTGACCCCCACACATTACAAATGCTTCTGACGCCAATGGCCTGTGATGTTCTGTGATGGCGTTAAATTCAAAGCAGTCTGCTCCTCAGATGAATGTTTCTGTTCAGTGCCCTGAGATGATTCTGTTGTGACTTGGCACTACACAGTATAAATAAACTGAATTGAATTGGCCAGGCCCCCCTGTTCAAGACAAGAGTCATTGTCAGCACTGGGGGCAAAGCACCCCTAAGGACATATTCTACAATCACCCCTGAATGGCTTGATATTTTGATTTTTGTGTGCCTTACGTTGTGTTGTGTGTGCGTTCAGGTATTCTTGGCCTCAGTGAACCTTGGTCTCTCACTGCTATTTGTGTTCCTGAATCGTTTAGTGTACTGCCACTTGTGAGCTTTTTAATAAGTGGCTGTAAACCAAACGATCAGCTACCTGGCTTAAAAAACATATCCGCCCCTAATTAAAAATACAAAAAAATATAATTAAACAGCACAACTAAATTGCCAATCAGTTTGACAGTTTAAGTGGGTTATTAATAAAAAATGTGCTTATTTATTAAAATATGAGGAGAGAAATGTGATATTATTCACATTACGGATCAAAACATGGGCAATAATTTGTAAAGTCTTCTCATTCATGAACGAAGCAAATTTATAAAGTGTAACTGTGCACAGTTACTCTTTTATAATTATAAACTATTATTGTAAATTTTATGATTATAAAAAACGCAATAGTGGTAAAAAGTTATTTTTCAGAATGCATTGCAGCGTGAACCAGCGCCATGGCGACGTGGGTGACAATATTGTATTTAAATGTAAAAATGTAGAGAAAATGAATAATGAGTACAGTAAATGAATATTTTCTCCATAAAATTGTAAGTTGTTTTAGTGAGTACAGCTACTAATAAAATAATGAAATGCTGTGTTTTGTCATTCTGTGTTCCTATATAACATCAATGAGTGGGGATTGATCCAGCAACCTTGGGGTTTGTTCATCGGCTGCTCTGCCCCATTTGGGCAGATCCAGAGGCCATGACATTTGTGTTGCAAGCTGCGTTAGAAGTCGTAACTTGTGTGCGAAAGTAAACAATGTTATTTGATTAACAGTTTCAAAAGAGACAACGACGTATCACATTTGTCTGTGAAACACGTCCGTGGAGGGTTGAGCCAGGAGGAGCCCAGCCGCATCGGATGGTCTTACAGGTCTAGCTCGGACAGTCTTGCTGGTCTAGATAGACCATGACTGGTCTAGAGCTTCCCACGCACCCGACGCTGCCTCGTAGTTAAAGTGGTGGTCCAGCTGGTTTTATGTGCTTTCATGCCCATGCCCAAATCGATTACGGTTTTTGTTCACAGTTGCAATCTGGCTTCATATTAAATAACGCATGAATTAGTAAAAAGCCTGACTCCTTTAGCACGTCTTATTTTCTTATTTTTGTTTATTTTCAGTCGTTTTTAGCTCTTGAAGAAGAAATGCATGATGGGAAATTTAATGCTGCATGACGTCATCATACACTCTTCTGCTTTCAGCTCACTTGGTGCATTGTGTGCAGCGTAAGCATAAACTCGGTGAGTGTTTTACGTTCAGAATGGACATTTGAACTCGTTCTGCACCACAGATATATTCATATATACGTAGATGTGATGGAAAGTACTATATGCTGCTCTGTTCTACTGTAAACAGGATCATGGGTAATGCCCAGTATGTCCAGGAGGGGGCGCACACGGCCATGTTCTCCATTCTACATATAGTATTTGGAGGAAACAGTGTCTGTGTTGTTTCTCAAATTTCTTCATTTTTTTAAGGTAATTATTGTATTAAAATATATAAATATATATTGTATTGCCTTGCTAAAGATGTTTAACTCAGTTTTACTGATTGATAATATTAGTTTATCACGTTCTTTGTTTTATTTGTGTTGATAACATGAAATGGCCGGTGTTTTTGCTAGCAGCTAGCTTGTTAGCAGCAGAAGCTCGTGCGCAGCTCGCGTGGTTAGCTGAACTTCTGTCACGTGTTTGGCGTTAACCAGCTATGTTTGATGTTAACTGTGGTGCGTGTGTTTTGTTATTATTTTGTTATTGTTTTTATTTACTGCAGCTGTTAATAATTTCTTAGATTATTAATTATTAATTTCTTAGATAATTTCTTAGGAAACGTTCCAATTCCTATTTCACAGGAACTGGTATGTCAATCATTTCAGTAATGAAGTAAATTACTAAGTCGTTCATAGAAGAGCTAAAAGTGTTAACTCACTGACTGATCAAAAGGTTATAAATAAGTTAAATGAGTACAATTCTGTTTTGAAAGATTGTTTAATAAATATTGGTTGTAACTGAACAAGTAATTCAAAGTAAATAGGTCAAATGTTATGAACATGTCTCCAAAAGGCTAAAGGTGAAATTCAGTTCAAAGTTGTGTATGTTAGAGGTGCTGTACTGTTGTGTGAGAACTGTGTTGATGTTAATACATTCTACATACTGTAGGTGAAGGAAACACAGTGTCCGACCGCGTGTTTTCTCACTTTTCTTCCTCTTTTTAAGGTTATTGCATAGACACGGGGAAAGATTTGGACTTCAGTACGTAGAAACAGGCTGCCGGCCAGTACCTCTTCTTGATCGGGATAAACGCAGGACTTTGAAAAGAGGAGTAGCTCCTTCACCCGGTGACTCACCGCGCCGTCGTCCATCACTGAACAAGTACACTTTACTTGAACATTTGCGGCTGTAATAATTGAAATTTCCCCCAGGGATCAATAAAGTGTTCACATTCTGATAAAGGAAATAGTTATTTGTATTTCTCCTTTCCATTGAGACATTTAGGTCCCCGCTGTGCAGCACCACCCTATCAGGTTTAACTGATCAGCGGGATTGCAAGGTGGAATGCTGACCAGCGCTTCCAAGCAGTGTTTGTCGGTAGTGGACGTAAAAACCTCACCTACTCTGCACCACTTGTTGACCGCCTCAACACACGCTGTCAGCAGCTGTTTGGAGAGACTGTGGAGAAGAACTTTCAGGCTCCTGCCAGTGTCCCCTCCACTGAACTGCTTGGACTAGAGCACCTGTTCAGGCAGAGTACAGGTGAATCTGGCACCTTCTCTCTAAAGGATATTGTGCTGGATGGTCCCGAGGAGGAGGAGGTGGTTCAACCTGGGCATCCTGAACGAGCAGAGGAGAGCGACTTACCAGCGCTGAGACGTGAGGGCTAAACCTCCAGCCCTTGTGAGTAGCTGTTGAGTCATTTTATATTGTTGTTGATTTTATTCTAGGAGTTCTGGTAATGAAACAGCTGTAAATTAGCTAGTGACATTTCTCCTTTTGAAATCTCCTTAGCAGGAGTTAAAGTTGCATTCTGCAGTTTCTGGAATATGCTGGCACTTAGAAAAATTTTCAACAGGGAAAAGCATTCTGCTCCCTCCCCCTCAGAGCCATATATGGCTCTGTTCCCTGTCACTCTCGCTGTAAATCAGCTCAGCTTCCTTAACTCCGCCTCCACTCATGTCTTCTCGCAGCTGCTCCGAATTTCTGTGTTTATATGTTAATAAAACGTTCTAAAAAATAAAATAAAAACAGGGTCCAGCACACCAGAACACCAGCAAATCTGCAGAGCCTCGGCAGCCACGTTGAACCCGATCTTATTTCGCTCGTGACAAATTCATTCATTTCCTGAATGACTGAGCGGAGGAAGAAGCGATCACTTGACTTTTTGCAAAAAAACAAAAGGAAAGTCCAGAGCAGGGATGAAGAAGGGGGATTTAATACATTTGTGTCACATACAAAACAGTTTGGCATCGCTTTGCAATTATTTCAACGAGAACCTGCGCAACCGCTGCGGGCTCGCAGGCGGGGGCGTGGGTAAAGAAAAAGTTAATGAAGTTTGTGATTACATTAATAAACTTTCCAACCAGTAAAATTAAGAATAAATGGTGATAAAACTGATTCACTCTGTATTTTAAATCAACATGAGAACAATAAATAAAAAAAAGATTAATTTGTCCAACTCAAACAGTACCTGGTTTTGATTTGTCTCCAAAAGAGAAGCTTCCACTAGGGGCCCTCCAGTTGACAGGAACACATGGACTCTGTCAAAGTCCCTAATTTCCACATTGGTGTCAACATCAATATATTCCAAAAAGTCAGAATTATACTTCAAGATCCTGTCCATCAAACAGCCAGATTGCTGGGCAAGAATTTGTTCAATGAGATTATTGGTACTTGAAACATGAAGAATTTTTTTAGAAGTCTCTTTTTCATTTTGAAAAGTTGTTACAAGGACTTTGACAGATTCCTTTTTGTCAAATGAGAACTCAAAAGAGAATACACAAAACAATACTGTACTTAGAATATGTTCTGTAAACCACAGACATGCAAAAATGCTTCAATTTGTTGGATTTTAATTTAAAACACCATTATAATAAAAAAAAATCCACACAACTAAGTAAATTTGTTGGTTACAGCTGTCTTAATAATAATGTTACACAGAAAAGTATTTTTCCTGAACTCTACTTGGATTATGATTCACTGAATGATGTCATGAATGCTAATGTGTTTCATCACTACAAAATACTGTAACCTTTTTGTTTGTATAAAATGTAAGTCTAAAAGACAGCCTGCTAGCTTGAGTGTTGAAAAATGTGCTGTTAGTAGCATAAAAAGCTGACTTTTTTGTGTACAGTGCCTGCCTTTGTATATAATACCTGCTGAATATTGTATGCCAGTGAGATTTAAAGCCCACAACACACTTGGAAATGCTACTCAATGCATTAGGAAGGTACTTAGAAATATTTTGGAGCATACTGACTTTTGAGTTGCTTATGATCTCCCTAATACAGGGAACCCCCGTGTTACGAACAAGTTCGGGACCTAAGAACGGTTCGCAGCTCGATTCTGCCGTAGGTAGGGGGTGAAAATTATTATTTTTTTTTTAAATTATTCATTCATTCATTCATTCAACCTTTATTTATCATGCTAACGGAGCGCGCGCACACATTTAAGCATGTACAGTAGTGTACTGTAATGTTAAACATTGCTATTCACATTTACAGAATAAATAAAAATATATTTTCTTACTTTGAGATGGTCAAAGCCGACATCTTAGGTTGCCATGCGTTGATTGTTGTCGGGCCGAGCAGCGCGGCGGCCGGCCAGTGAACCACCGCAGCTGCTCCAGACCTGTGTTAGCTAGCTGGCTAGCTTCTGCTAGCCAAGCCATGAGCTGGTGTTGGAGCGGCGGCGCGATCAATCTGCAGCTGCTGCTGCGGCCTGAGACATCCACAAAGTTCACAGAGACGTTTCCAGCTCGTAATTAATCCATATGAAGCCATCCTGGTCACCAGTCTTCGGCCGGCTCCCGTGTTAGCTCCCGTGTTAGCTTCTGGAGCTAGCCAGGCCAGAGCCTGGCCGGAGGTGTTCGTGCGGCAGCCTGGCACGATCAGCGATAAATCCGCTGCTGCCTGAGACATCCACAAAGTTCACAGAGACGTTTCCAGCTCGTAATTAATCCATATGAAGCCATCCTGGTCACCAGTCTTCGGCCGGCTCCCGGGCAGCTAACCTAAAATGGCGTCCGGTGTTCTACATTACTGTAATTTGTGACCGGAGACCCCAGTGACTGAACCTAAAATGGCGTCCGGTGTTCTACATTAATTTGTGACCGTGTAAACTGAAGACCTACTTCCTGTTGCCCAAGATTGCTCAAAAATGATCAGAAATGATCTTTTTTATCATAATTATTATTTATAAAGCCTTTAAAACAACCACAGCTGCAACAAAGTGATGTACACATGAAATTAAGAACATTTAAACACAAAAAAAAAAAAAAATATATATATATATATATTTTTTTTTAATACAGTAATTTCATATTTTTATTAAATATGATACGTTCGTAGGTCCCGTTGTTCGTAGGTCGATGGAGTCGTAAGTGGGGGGTTACCTGTATAATGAGCATTATCAATAAGGTGCTCCTTTAAAGTGAAACCTACTTTCTGCTTTATGTTGCACATATACTAGTATTCCAGTATTTAGCAAGGCTTATACAAAAATTAATATTGATACAGCCTGATGAAAACAGAACTATTGTAGATAAAATTTTCCTATTTTAAAAAAATCACTAAGGATGCAGCAACAAACTAAATTCCCATGTTGGATTTTTGAAAGTTACTATACCATTTTGTTGAGATATCAACTAATCCAACTTTTTAGTCAAACAGGTCATGTTTAAATCGGGATTAAAAAAGGACAAGCGTTGCGTAACGCAGCACCCTGAAGCACCGCGTATGACTCGACAGTATCACTGCACACTTATGGCACGTCCCGACCAAAAAGCTTTTCAACGGCAAAAAGGCTCGTCACGCACGCAAGTGGACGCACTGGACCCAGTGGTGTCCTGACCTGAACGTGAAATTGCGGCTGCGTTGCGGCGGCGGCGGGGGGGGAGGAGCTTACCGGTCAACCAGTTGAACGGCGTTTGAACGGCGAAAACGTTCAGCAATGATCAACGCGTGCTTGGAGGCTGAAGCGGGTTCACGTGCACAGAAAACGCTTTTCCAGCACGCTCAACACGCACGTGACATGACGCCTGATGCTAAGACGTGGCTGGAGGTGCGTCCCCATTGACTTTGCATGTAAACTGGACGCTCCTGCAGTTGAAAACGCGTTTGGTCAGGACGTGGCATTACGTTAGCATAACGCTAAAACATGTTGCGTTAGCATAACGCTATATGTTGCTGTGGCTTTTTTCGCCTGCCGAGTTTTACCGCAGTTCAGCTCAAGGACGCCTGCCATCTTAATTTTTCACCAAATCACCGGAAAAAACATGACCTTTCTTAGCAGCAGAGCCATATAAATATATATGGCTCTGCTTAGCAGCCGTTAGCTGCTCCAAGCATTACTTTTAGAACCTCTTAAAGAGACGGTAACCTTCAACCTGGAATAAAATTGCACGAAAAAATATAGGGTATTTTCCAGAATATACAAACTGTCAAATTTAATGTAAAGCGAATTAATTTGGTAACAATATGTAAACTTAATGTATGACTCCTGGTAATTATCAGAAGAGAATTAATATGAATTGCAGGTGTTGTAGACATATAAAAAAGTGTTGTTTACTAAAACTTCTACCATCCCCCTTTAAGCCTTTAAATTACATTACAGTATTTTAAAATTGTACCCTCTTCAATGAACTTTGGAGAAAAAAAGACAACTATTGTACAGCAAACCCTACCAATTTAGAGCAATTGTTCCATTATGATAATGAGCTAGCTAGCTAAATTTGACATGGAACCCAGCATAACTTTTCAGATTACTACTACCCGTCATAACACTAAAAGAACACCATAATTCTTTTTTCAACTATATTGATTCTAAGACTAACATGATACCATTGCGTTAAAACAAATTCAAAGTACATTTTACTTACCGAAGTGTCAATTACAGACGATGCGGCCTCCATCTTTGCCTCCTTAAGCCCGAGATACACTCGAGCGTCCTCACGATACGCCTATACGCAGCGTACGTACGCTGTGGCAAAAGCGTAGCCCGCGTAGCCCCTCAGGGCACGTACGCGCAAAAGTTTTTTTTTACTACGCATACGCGATGCGCGGTGTCTGAACATAAACTTCCCCGGTGCCGGACTGTTTTGTATGTAACACAAATTAAATAAATTCCCCTTCTTTATCGCTGATCGGGCCTTTTCTTTTGTTTTTTTGCCTAAAGTCAAGTAACCGCTTCTTCCTCCGTTCACTCGATGATTGAAATGAATGAATTCAGGTCCTACCTGGGTGTGGCGAAGTTTTAAATATCCCTGGTGGGCTGTATGCTGCAGGAAAAGCACTCCCTGTTATTATTTTTATTTCTGAGAGAACTTTTTTCAACATATATAGTAGAAACACCGCATGAACACCGCCGCGGTCTTCAAGGCGCTACATGAGCTGGCTGTCAATCATTTCAGTAGGCGTGTCAGCAAGTAACCAATCAGCGAGCTCAGTTGAGCCCCCTCCGTGTGCAGCTGCTCATATTACAACAAGGAGAACGCGAGCGTTTGAAAGCTGATAGTTTCTGACATATGCTGAAGCATATCAGCAAAACACATGCGCACAAAATGCGCGCGTATGGTGGCGTACCTGAGGACGCATGAGTGTATCTCGGGCTTTAGTCGTGATGCGGGAAGCTGCCTCCTTTTTCGTGCTTATCTGCCCGTTTGTGCGCGTATGTTGCTCCTCTGTTGGAGGTCGGCTGATGTTTTTGCTTAGATTCTCGTGTTTTCTCTTTATATTCTACGTATTTCCTCCTTGTCTGACTTTTTATTGTCACTTCCGGTAGTTTTTTGTTCCAAACAGTCTTGTTCTTTTTGTTTTAATATGAGTAGCTTACACGGAGTGCTTTTGTTTTTGCTCACTTTTCACGAGATTTCTTTATGGTGTTTATAATACCTCGCGCACCCATGTCTGTGCTGAATTTTTTTATTTGATTCATCGTGTGAACTGAGTAATAATCGGTTAGTTTACTTTAGTTAAAGTAACAAGATAAAATGCCCGATCAGCATAAAAAAGTTGAATTTATTTCATTTGTGTGTCATTGAGATCAGTTCTAGCCTGTGATGTTTAGGTAGCACTTGCATCGCGTATGCGAATCGCGTATGTGTTGTAAAAAAATACGTTTGCGCTTTTTTGCCCTTTTGGGCTATGTGTGTTACGCTTCGTACTGTGCTTATGTATGCTGCGTTTTTTCGTATCGTGAGGTCGCGCGAGTTTATTTCGCTCTTTAGTTGTGAGGCGGGACATACTCCGGTCCTTTTTTGGTTTCTTTCCGTCCCTCTGTGCTACGTCAGGTTGCTCCTCTCTTGGAAGTCTGGATGACCTTTTTAGCTCATAACCATACTCATACTTTCTAATTATTATTATAAATATTTAAGAATTGTCTGAATATTTTATTGGCTAACAAAAATCAAGCATGTATTAAAATTATGTTAAAAAAAGGTCTTAGTAATTTATAGATTTAATGAAAAGTGTTTAATGTAAATTACAAAAAGTAAGATTGTGTATTTGCTACAATTTTAACGAGTATTTCTTTATGATGTTGGATAATACCCCCCCCCAAAAAAAAATTGTCTGTGCTGCACATTTTTTTAAAGTGATTAAATCCTGTCACAATACAGTAATAATAACAATAGCAGTTTTAAATTAGTTAAAGTAAAAAGATATAAATGAACAATAAAAATAGAAAAACTTGAAAAAACAACACTTGTTGCTGTCATTGAGATCAGTTATACCATATGATGGCATGAGGGAGCACTTGCATCTGACAAAAACAAACCAACACAATTATGTGTTGAAATATTCAACACATACAGTGTGTTACACTTTTGTTGCAATTTTAACATATTGTGTGTTAAAATTAACACAAAATGTGCTTCAAATGTAATGACACATTTTTTGCGTTGTTTTTTAACACATCTCTTATAAGAGTGAACATGAAATTCAGAAACGTGTTACCCTGAGTGTTTAGAAGCTGGAATGCAGTTGATTCCATTTCAAAAACTAAAGGAAGTTTGGAAATATGTCAAAGATGATAAAGGCCAGCGGCCGACCCCGTCACATCACTTGCACATTGATTGCTGGACATGGGCGACCCCCGTGACCCAAAATGGAAGAAGCAGGTAAAAGATAATGGATGCATGGATGGATGGACCCCCTGACCCCCACACATTACAAATGCTTCTGACGCCAATGGCCTGTGATGTTCTGTGATGGCGTTAAATTCAAAGCAGTCTGCTCCTCAGATGAATGTTTCTGTTCAGTGCCCTGAGATGATTCTGTTGTGACTTGGCACTACACAGTATAAATAAACTGAATTGAATTGGCCAGGCCCCCCTGTTCAAGACAAGAGTCATTGTCAGCACTGGGGGCAAAGCACCCCTAAGGACATATTCTACAATCACCCCTGAATGGCTTGATATTTTGATTTTTGTGTGCCTTACGTTGTGTTGTGTGTGCGTTCAGGTATTCTTGGCCTCAGTGAACCTTGGTCTCTCACTGCTATTTGTGTTCCTGAATCGTTTAGTGTACTGCCACTTGTGAGCTTTTTAATAAGTGGCTGTAAACCAAACGATCAGCTACCTGGCTTAAAAAACATATCCGCCCCTAATTAAAAATACAAAAAAATATAATTAAACAGCACAACTAAATTGCCAATCAGTTTGACAGTTTAAGTGGGTTATTAATAAAAAATGTGCTTATTTATTAAAATATGAGGAGAGAAATGTGATATTATTCACATTACGGATCAAAACATGGGCAATAATTTGTAAAGTCTTCTCATTCATGAACGAAGCAAATTTATAAAGTGTAACTGTGCACAGTTACTCTTTTATAATTATAAACTATTATTGTAAATTTTATGATTATAAAAAACGCAATAGTGGTAAAAAGTTATTTTTCAGAATGCATTGCAGCGTGAACCAGCGCCATGGCGACGTGGGTGACAATATTGTATTTAAATGTAAAAATGTAGAGAAAATGAATAATGAGTACAGTAAATGAATATTTTCTCCATAAAATTGTAAGTTGTTTTAGTGAGTACAGCTACTAATAAAATAATGAAATGCTGTGTTTTGTCATTCTGTGTTCCCATATAACATCAATGAGTGGGGATTGATCCAGCAACCTTGGGGTTTGTTCATCGGCTGCTCTGCCCCATTTGGGCAGATCCAGAGGCCATGACATTTGTGTTGCAAGCTGCGTTAGAAGTCGTAACTTGTGTGCGAAAGTAAACAATGTTATTTGATTAACAGTTTCAAAAGAGACAACGACGTATCACATTTGTCTGTGAAACACGTCCGTGGAGGGTTGAGCCAGGAGGAGCCCAGCCGCATCGGATGGTCTTACAGGTCTAGCTCGGACAGTCTTGCTGGTCTAGATAGACCATGACTGGTCTAGAGCTTCCCACGCACCCGACGCTGCCTCGTAGTTAAAGTGGTGGTTCAGCTGGTTTTATGTGCTTTCATGCCCATGCCCAAATCGATTACGGTTTTTGTTCACAGTTGCAATCTGGCTTCATATTAAATAACGCATGAATTAGTAAAAAGCCTGACTCCTTTAGCACGTCTTATTTTCTTATTTTTGTTTATTTTCAGTCGTTTTTAGCTCTTGAAGAAGAAATGCATGATGGGAAATTTAATGCTGCATGACGTCATCATACACTCTTCTGCTTTCAGCTCACTTGGTGCATTGTGTGCAGCGTAAGCATAAACTCGGTGAGTGTTTTACGTTCAGAATGGACATTTGAACTCATTCTGCACCACAGATATATTCATATATACGTAGATGTGATGGAAAGTACTATATGCTGCTCTGTTCTACTGTAAACAGGATCATGGGTAATGCCCAGTATGTCCAGGAGGGGGCGCACACGGCCATGTTCTCCATTCTACATATAGTATTTGGAGGAAACAGTGTCTGTGTTGTTTCTCAAATTTCTTCATTTTTTTAAGGTAATTATTGTATTAAAATATATAAATATATATTGTATTGCCTTGCTAAAGATGTTTAACTCAGTTTTACTGATTGATAATATTAGTTTATCACGTTCTTTGTTTTATTTGTGTTGATAACATGAAATGGCCGGTGTTTTTGCTAGCAGCTAGCTTGTTAGCAGCAGAAGCTCGTGCGCAGCTCGCGTGGTTAGCTGAACTTCTGTCACGTGTTTGGCGTTAACCAGCTATGTTTGATGTTAACTGTGGTGCGTGTGTTTTGTTATTATTTTGTTATTGTTTTTATTTACTGCAGCTGTTAATAATTTCTTAGATTATTAATTATTAATTTCTTAGATAATTTCTTAGGAAACGTTCCAATTCCTATTTCACAGGAACTGGTATGTCAATCATTTCAGTAATGAAGTAAATTACTAAGTCGTTCATAGAAGAGCTAAAAGTGTTAACTCACTGACTGATCAAAAGGTTATAAATAAGTTAAATGAGTACAATTCTGTTTTGAAAGATTGTTTAATAAATATTGGTTGTAACTGAACAAGTAATTCAAAGTAAATAGGTCAAATGTTATGAACATGTCTCCAAAAGGCTAAAGGTGAAATTCAGTTCAAAGTTGTGTATGTTAGAGGTGCTGTACTGTTGTGTGAGAACTGTGTTGATGTTAATACATTCTACATACTGTAGGTGAAGGAAACACAGTGTCCGACCGCGTGTTTTCTCACTTTTCTTCCTCTTTTTAAGGTTATTGCATAGACACGGGGAAAGATTTGGACTTCAGTACGTAGAAACAGGCTGCCGGCCAGTACCTCTTCTTGATCGGGATAAACGCAGGACTTTGAAAAGAGGAGTAGCTCCTTCACCCGGTGACTCACCGCGCCGTCGTCCATCACTGAACAAGTACACTTTACTTGAACATTTGCGGCTGTAATAATTGAAATTTCCCCCAGGGATCAATAAAGTGTTCACATTCTGATAAAGGAAATAGTTATTTGTATTTCTCCTTTCCATTGAGACATTTAGGTCCCCGCTGTGCAGCACCACCCTATCAGGTTTAACTGATCAGCGGGATTGCAAGGTGGAATGCTGACCAGCGCTTCCAAGCAGTGTTTGTCGGTAGTGGACGTAAAAACCTCACCTACTCTGCACCACTTGTTGACCGCCTCAACACACGCTGTCAGCAGCTGTTTGGAGAGACTGTGGAGAAGAACTTTCAGGCTCCTGCCAGTGTCCCCTCCACTGAACTGCTTGGACTAGAGCACCTGTTCAGGCAGAGTACAGGTGAATCTGGCACCTTCTCTCTAAAGGATATTGTGCTGGATGGTCCCGAGGAGGAGGAGGAGGTGGTTCAACCTGGGCATCCTGAACGAGCAGAGGAGAGCGACTTACCAGCGCTGAGACGTGAGGGCTAAACCTCCAGCCCTTGTGAGTAGCTGTTGAGTCATTTTATATTGTTGTTGATTTTATTCTAGGAGTTCTGGTAATGAAACAGCTGTAAATTAGCTAGTGACATTTCTCCTTTTGAAATCTCCTTAGCAGGAGTTAAAGTTGCATTCTGCAGTTTCTGGAATATGCTGGCACTTAGAAAAATTTTCAACAGGGAAAAGCATTCTGCTCCCTCCCCCTCAGAGCCATATATGGCTCTGTTCCCTGTCACTCTCGCTGTAAATCAGCTCAGCTTCCTTAACTCCGCCTCCACTCATGTCTTCTCGCAGCTGCTCCGAATTTCTGTGTTTATATGTTAATAAAACGTTCTAAAAAATAAAATAAAAACAGGGTCCAGCACACCAGAACACCAGCAAATCTGCAGAGCCTCGGCAGCCACGTTGAACCCGATCTTATTTCGCTCGTGACAAATTCATTCATTTCCTGAATGACTGAGCGGAGGAAGAAGCGATCACTTGACTTTTTGCAAAAAAACAAAAGGAAAGTCCAGAGCAGGGATGAAGAAGGGGGATTTAATACATTTGTGTCACATACAAAACAGTTTGGCATCGCTTTGCAATTATTTCAACGAGAACCTGCGCAACCGCTGCGGGCTCGCAGGCGGGGGCGTGGGTAAAGAAAAAGTTAATGAAGTTTGTGATTACATTAATAAACTTTCCAACCAGTAAAATTAAGAATAAATGGTGATAAAACTGATTCACTCTGTATTTTAAATCAACATGAGAACAATAAATAAAAAAAAGATTAATTTGTCCAACTCAAACAGTACCTGGTTTTGATTTGTCTCCAAAAGAGAAGCTTCCACTAGGGGCCCTCCAGTTGACAGGAACACATGGACTCTGTCAAAGTCCCTAATTTCCACATTGGTGTCAACATCAATATATTCCAAAAAGTCAGAATTATACTTCAAGATCCTGTCCATCAAACAGCCAGATTGCTGGGCAAGAATTTGTTCAATGAGATTATTGGTACTTGAAACATGAAGAATTTTTTTAGAAGTCTCTTTTTCATTTTGAAAAGTTGTTACAAGGACTTTGACAGATTCCTTTTTGTCAAATGAGAACTCAAAAGAGAATACACAAAACAATACTGTACTTAGAATATGTTCTGTAAACCACAGACATGCAAAAATGCTTCAATTTGTTGGATTTTAATTTAAAACACCATTATAATAAAAAAAAATCCACACAACTAAGTAAATTTGTTGGTTACAGCTGTCTTAATAATAATGTTACACAGAAAAGTATTTTTCCTGAACTCTACTTGGATTATGATTCACTGAATGATGTCATGAATGCTAATGTGTTTCATCACTACAAAATACTGTAACCTTTTTGTTTGTATAAAATGTAAGTCTAAAAGACAGCCTGCTAGCTTGAGTGTTGAAAAATGTGCTGTTAGTAGCATAAAAAGCTGACTTTTTTGTGTACAGTGCCTGCCTTTGTATATAATACCTGCTGAATATTGTATGCCAGTGAGATTTAAAGCCCACAACACACTTGGAAATGCTACTCAATGCATTAGGAAGGTACTTAGAAATATTTTGGAGCATACTGACTTTTGAGTTGCTTATGATCTCCCTAATACAGGGAACCCCCGTGTTACGAACAAGTTCGGGACCTAAGAACGGTTCGCAGCTCGATTCTGCCGTAGGTAGGGGGTGAAAATTATTATTATTTTTTTTAAATTATTCATTCATTCATTCATTCAACCTTTATTTATCATGCTAACGGAGCGCGCGCACACATTTAAGCATGTACAGTAGTGTACTGTAATGTTAAACATTGCTATTCACATTTACAGAATAAATAAAAATATATTTTCTTACTTTGAGATGGTCAAAGCCGACATCTTAGGTTGCCATGCGTTGATTGTTGTCGGGCCGAGCAGCGCGGCGGCCGGCCAGTGAACCACCGCAGCTGCTCCAGACCTGTGTTAGCTAGCTGGCTAGCTTCTGCTAGCCAAGCCATGAGCTGGTGTTGGAGCGGCGGCGCGATCAATCTGCAGCTGCTGCTGCGGCCTGAGACATCCACAAAGTTCACAGAGACGTTTCCAGCTCGTAATTAATCCATATGAAGCCATCCTGGTCACCAGTCTTCGGCCGGCTCCCGTGTTAGCTCCCGTGTTAGCTTCTGGAGCTAGCCAGGCCAGAGCCTGGCCGGAGGTGTTCGTGCGGCAGCCTGGCACGATCAGCGATAAATCCGCTGCTGCCTGAGACATCCACAAAGTTCACAGAGACGTTTCCAGCTCGTAATTAATCCATATGAAGCCATCCTGGTCACCAGTCTTCGGCCGGCTCCCGGGCAGCTAACCTAAAATGGCGTCCGGTGTTCTACATTACTGTAATTTGTGACCGGAGACCCCAGTGACTGAACCTAAAATGGCGTCCGGTGTTCTACATTAATTTGTGATCGTGTAAACTGAAGACCTACTTCCTGTTGCCCAATATTGCTCAAAAATGATCAGAAATGATCTTTTTTATCATAATTATTATTTATAAAGCCTTTAAAACAACCACAGCTGCAACAAAGTGATGTACACATGAAATTAAGAACATTTAAACACCAAAAAAAAAAAAATATATATATATATATATTTTTTTTAATACAGTAATTTCATATTTTTATTAAATATGATACGTTCGTAGGTCCCGTTGTTCGTAGGTCGATGGAGTCGTAAGTGGGGGGTTACCTGTATAATGAGCATTATCAATAAGGTGCTCCTTTAAAGTGAAACCTACTTTCTGCTTTATGTTGCACATATACTAGTATTCCAGTATTTAGCAAGGCTTATACAAAAATTAATATTGATACAGCCTGATGAAAACAGAACTATTGTAGATAAAATTTTCCTATTTTAAAAAAATCACTAAGGATGCAGCAACAAACTAAATTCCCATGTTGGATTTTTGAAAGTTACTATACCATTTTGTTGAGATATCAACTAATCCAACTTTTTAGTCAAACAGGTCATGTTTAAATCGGGATTAAAAAAGGACAAGCGTTGCGTAACGCAGCACCCTGAAGCACCGCGTATGACTCGACAGTATCACTGCACACTTATGGCACGTCCCGACCAAAAAGCTTTTCAACGGCAAAAAGGCTCGTCACGCACGCAAGTGGACGCACTGGACCCAGTGGTGTCCTGACCTGAACGTGAAATTGCGGCTGCGTTGCGGCGGCGGCGGGGGGGGAGGAGCTTACCGGTCAACCAGTTGAACGGCGTTTGAACGGCGAAAACGTTCAGCAATGATCAACGCGTGCTTGGAGGCTGAAGCGGGTTCACGTGCACAGAAAACGCTTTTCCAGCACGCTCAACACGCACGTGACATGACGCCTGATGCCAAGACGTGGCTGGAGGTGCGTCCCCATTGACTTTGCATGTAAACTGGACGCTCCTGCAGTTGAAAACGCGTTTGGTCAGGACGTGGCATTACGTTAGCATAACGCTAAAACATGTTGCGTTAGCATAACGCTATATGTTGCTGTGGCTTTTTTCGCCTGCCGAGTTTTACCGCAGTTCAGCTCAAGGACGCCTGCCATCTTAATTTTTCACCAAATCACCGGAAAAAACATGACCTTTCTTAGCAGCAGAGCCATATAAATATATATGGCTCTGCTTAGCAGCCGTTAGCTGCTCCAAGCATTACTTTTAGAACCTCTTAAAGAGACGGTAACCTTCAACCTGGAATAAAATTGCACGAAAAAATATAGGGTATTTTCCAGAATATACAAACTGTCAAATTTAATGTAAAGCGAATTAATTTGGTAACAATATGTAAACTTAATGTATGACTCCTGGTAATTATCAGAAGAGAATTAATATGAATTGCAGGTGTTGTAGACATATAAAAAAGTGTTGTTTACTAAAACTTCTACCATCCCCCTTTAAGCCTTTAAATTACATTACAGTATTTTAAAATTGTACCCTCTTCAATGAACTTTGGAGAAAAAAAGACAACTATTGTACAGCAAACCCTACCAATTTAGAGCAATTGTTCCATTATGATAATGAGCTAGCTAGCTAAATTTGACATGGAACCCAGCATAACTTTTCAGATTACTACTACCCGTCATAACACTAAAAGAACACCATAATTCTTTTTTCAACTATATTGATTCTAAGACTAACATGATACCATTGCGTTAAAACAAATTCAAAGTACATTTTACTTACCGAAGTGTCAATTACAGACGATGCGGCCTCCATCTTTGCCTCCTTAAGCCCGAGATACACTCGAGCGTCCTCACGATACGCCTATACGCAGCGTACGTACGCTGTGGCAAAAGCGTAGCCCGCGTAGCCCCTCAGGGCACGTACGCGCAAAAGTTTTTTTTTACTACGCATACGCGATGCGCGGTGTCTGAACATAAACTTCCCCGGTGCCGGACTGTTTTGTATGTAACACAAATTAAATAAATTCCCCTTCTTTATCGCTGATCGGGCCTTTTCTTTTGTTTTTTTGCCTAAAGTCAAGTAACCGCTTCTTCCTCCGTTCACTCGATGATTGAAATGAATGAATTCAGGTCCTACCTGGGTGCGGCGATGTTTTAAATATCCCTGGTGGGCTGTGTGCTGCAGGAAAAGCACTCCCTGTTATTATTTTTATTTCTGAGAGAACTTTTTTCAACATATATAGTAGAAACACCGCATGAACACCGCCGCGGTCTTCAAGGCGCTACATGAGCTGGCTGTCAATCATTTCAGTAGGCGTGTCAGCAAGTAACCAATCAGCGAGCTCAGTTGAGCCCCCTCCGTGTGCAGCTGCTCATATTACAACAAGGAGAACGCGAGCGTTTGAAAGCTGATAGTTTCTGACATATGCTGAAGCATATCAGCAAAACACATGCGCACAAAATGCGCGCGTATGGTGGCGTACCTGAGGACGCATGAGTGTATCTCGGGCTTTAGTCGTGAGGCGGGAAAAACTCCCTCCTTTTTCTGGTGGCTTAGTCCCGCCCACTTGTGCTGACGTCAGGTTGCTCCTCTCTTGGAAGTCTGGATGACCTTTTTAGCTCATAACCATACTCATACTTTCTAATTATTATTATAAATATTTAAGAATTGTCTGAATATTTTATTGGCTAACAAAAATCAAGCATGTATTAAAATTATGTTAAAAAAAGGTCTTAGTAATTTATAGATTTAATGAAAAGTGTTTAATGTAAATTACAAAAAGTAAGATTGTGTATTTGCTACAATTTTAACGAGTATTTCTTTATGATGTTGGATAATACCCCCCCCCCCAAAAAAAAATTGTCTGTGCTGCACATTTTTTTAAAGTGATTAAATCCTGTCACAATACAGTTATAATAACAATAGCAGTTTTAAATTAGTTAAAGTAAAAAGATATAAATGAACAATAAAAATAGAAAAACTTGAAAAAACAACACTTGTTGCTGTCATTGAGATCAGTTATACCATATGATGGCATGAGGGAGCACTTGCATCTGACAAAAACAAACCAACACAATTATGTGTTGAAATATTCAACACATACAGTGTGTTACACTTTTGTTGCAATTTTAACATATTGTGTGTTAAAATTAACACAAAATGTGCTTCAAATGTAATGACACATTTTTTCAAAGTCAAAGTCAAAGTCAAAGTCAACTTTATTGTCAGATCTGCAATATGTACAGTGCAGGACATACACAGGACCGAAATTGCGTTTCTCTCAGTCCCTCGGTGCAACAGTAAACATCTAAACATTGAAACACTGAAACATATAATAATAGACATAAGCATAAAAATAGTAAAACTAACACTGTCCTGTGTGTTTTTTTTTTTTTTGCATAGTGGTATAAAAAAAGAGTATAAAAAGTATAACTAAAATAAACTAAAGGTTTCTAGCATTGACATTTGCAAAGTGGCAAAGCAGCGAATGAGTCAATGTACACAGTATATGTATGAGGTAGTAGTTGATGTTGTTGTAGAGGCAAAAAGTGGCATATGCAGTAAGGCACATTGGGCATCCCTAAATAAGACCGTTCAGAGCACACTGTATATGTACCAGCAGTGGTGTAGATATTAAAGTAGTGTAAATAAATGTAAACAGTAGTAATTACATGTAAGCAGTAGTAATAAAAGTAAACAGTATTAATAAATGTAAACAGAGAATGTAAACAGTATTATGATTATAGGCAGTGATGTAATACAGACATTAGTGCAATTATGAGAAGTAGTGCAAACTGTATGAGCACATGACCGAGAGTTTAGTGAAAACCCGTTTGGTGACACAGAGTCTAGTGTTAAAAACTTTGTGTTGAGTGATAATATGTGAGAAAGTTTTAGTGTTAAGGCAGTTCAAATGGGAGGGGAGGAATTTTGCGTTGTTTTTTAACACATCTCTTATAAGAGTGAACATGAAATTCAGAAACGTGTTACCCTGAGTGTTTAGAAGCTGGAATGCAGTTGATTCCATTTCAAAAACTAAAGGAAGTTTGGAAATATGTCAAAGATGATAAAGGCCAGCGGCCGACCCCGTCACATCACTTGCACATTGATTGCTGGACATGGGCGACCCCCGTGACCCAAAATGGAAGAAGCAGGTAAAAGATAATGGATGCATGGATGGATGGACCCCCTGACCCCCACACATTACAAATGCTTCTGACGCCAATGGCCTGTGATGTTCTGTGATGGCGTTAAATTCAAAGCAGTCTGCTCCTCAGATGAATGTTTCTGTTCAGTGCCCTGAGATGATTCTGTTGTGACTTGGCACTACACAGTATAAATAAACTGAATTGAATTGGCCAGGCCCCCCTGTTCAAGACAAGAGTCATTGTCAGCACTGGGGGCAAAGCACCCCTAAGGACATATTCTACAATCACCCCTGAATGGCTTGATATTTTGATTTTTGTGTGCCTTACGTTGTGTTGTGTGTGCGTTCAGGTATTCTTGGCCTCAGTGAACCTTGGTCTCTCACTGCTATTTGTGTTCCTGAATCGTTTAGTGTACTGCCACTTGTGAGCTTTTTAATAAGTGGCTGTAAACCAAACGATCAGCTACCTGGCTTAAAAAACATATCCGCCCCTAATTAAAAATACAAAAAAATATAATTAAACAGCACAACTAAATTGCCAATCAGTTTGACAGTTTAAGTGGGTTATTAATAAAAAATGTGCTTATTTATTAAAATATGAGGAGAGAAATGTGATATTATTCACATTACGGATCAAAACATGGGCAATAATTTGTAAAGTCTTCTCATTCATGAACGAAGCAAATTTATAAAGTGTAACTGTGCACAGTTACTCTTTTATAATTATAAACTATTATTGTAAATTTTATGATTATAAAAAACGCAATAGTGGTAAAAAGTTATTTTTCAGAATGCATTGCAGCGTGAACCAGCGCCATGGCGACGTGGGTGACAATATTGTATTTAAATGTAAAAATGTAGAGAAAATGAATAATGAGTACAGTAAATGAATATTTTCTCCATAAAATTGTAAGTTGTTTTAGTGAGTACAGCTACTAATAAAATAATGAAATGCTGTGTTTTGTCATTCTGTGTTCCCATATAACATCAATGAGTGGGGATTGATCCAGCAACCTTGGGGTTTGTTCATCGGCTGCTCTGCCCCATTTGGGCAGATCCAGAGGCCATGACATTTGTGTTGCAAGCTGCGTTAGAAGTCGTAACTTGTGTGCGAAAGTAAACAATGTTATTTGATTAACAGTTTCAAAAGAGACAACGACGTATCACATTTGTCTGTGAAACACGTCCGTGGAGGGTTGAGCCAGGAGGAGCCCAGCCGCATCGGATGGTCTTACAGGTCTAGCTCGGACAGTCTTGCTGGTCTAGATAGACCATGACTGGTCTAGAGCTTCCCACGCACCCGACGCTGCCTCGTAGTTAAAGTGGTGGTTCAGCTGGTTTTATGTGCTTTCATGCCCATGCCCAAATCGATTACGGTTTTTGTTCACAGTTGCAATCTGGCTTCATATTAAATAACGCATGAATTAGTAAAAAGCCTGACTCCTTTAGCACGTCTTATTTTCTTATTTTTGTTTATTTTCAGTCGTTTTTAGCTCTTGAAGAAGAAATGCATGATGGGAAATTTAATGCTGCATGACGTCATCATACACTCTTCTGCTTTCAGCTCACTTGGTGCATTGTGTGCAGCGTAAGCATAAACTCGGTGAGTGTTTTACGTTCAGAATGGACATTTGAACTCATTCTGCACCACAGATATATTCATATATACGTAGATGTGATGGAAAGTACTATATGCTGCTCTGTTCTACTGTAAACAGGATCATGGGTAATGCCCAGTATGTCCAGGAGGGGGCGCACACGGCCATGTTCTCCATTCTACATATAGTATTTGGAGGAAACAGTGTCTGTGTTGTTTCTCAAATTTCTTCATTTTTTTAAGGTAATTATTGTATTAAAATATATAAATATATATTGTATTGCCTTGCTAAAGATGTTTAACTCAGTTTTACTGATTGATAATATTAGTTTATCACGTTCTTTGTTTTATTTGTGTTGATAACATGAAATGGCCGGTGTTTTTGCTAGCAGCTAGCTTGTTAGCAGCAGAAGCTCGTGCGCAGCTCGCGTGGTTAGCTGAACTTCTGTCACGTGTTTGGCGTTAACCAGCTATGTTTGATGTTAACTGTGGTGCGTGTGTTTTGTTATTATTTTGTTATTGTTTTTATTTACTGCAGCTGTTAATAATTTCTTAGATTATTAATTATTAATTTCTTAGATAATTTCTTAGGAAACGTTCCAATTCCTATTTCACAGGAACTGGTATGTCAATCATTTCAGTAATGAAGTAAATTACTAAGTCGTTCATAGAAGAGCTAAAAGTGTTAACTCACTGACTGATCAAAAGGTTATAAATAAGTTAAATGAGTACAATTCTGTTTTGAAAGATTGTTTAATAAATATTGGTTGTAACTGAACAAGTAATTCAAAGTAAATAGGTCAAATGTTATGAACATGTCTCCAAAAGGCTAAAGGTGAAATTCAGTTCAAAGTTGTGTATGTTAGAGGTGCTGTACTGTTGTGTGAGAACTGTGTTGATGTTAATACATTCTACATACTGTAGGTGAAGGAAACACAGTGTCCGACCGCGTGTTTTCTCACTTTTCTTCCTCTTTTTAAGGTTATTGCATAGACACGGGGAAAGATTTGGACTTCAGTACGTAGAAACAGGCTGCCGGCCAGTACCTCTTCTTGATCGGGATAAACGCAGGACTTTGAAAAGAGGAGTAGCTCCTTCACCCGGTGACTCACCGCGCCGTCGTCCATCACTGAACAAGTACACTTTACTTGAACATTTGCGGCTGTAATAATTGAAATTTCCCCCAGGGATCAATAAAGTGTTCACATTCTGATAAAGGAAATAGTTATTTGTATTTCTCCTTTCCATTGAGACATTTAGGTCCCCGCTGTGCAGCACCACCCTATCAGGTTTAACTGATCAGCGGGATTGCAAGGTGGAATGCTGACCAGCGCTTCCAAGCAGTGTTTGTCGGTAGTGGACGTAAAAACCTCACCTACTCTGCACCACTTGTTGACCGCCTCAACACACGCTGTCAGCAGCTGTTTGGAGAGACTGTGGAGAAGAACTTTCAGGCTCCTGCCAGTGTCCCCTCCACTGAACTGCTTGGACTAGAGCACCTGTTCAGGCAGAGTACAGGTGAATCTGGCACCTTCTCTCTAAAGGATATTGTGCTGGATGGTCCCGAGGAGGAGGAGGTGGTTCAACCTGGGCATCCTGAACGAGCAGAGGAGAGCGACTTACCAGCGCTGAGACGTGAGGGCTAAACCTCCAGCCCTTGTGAGTAGCTGTTGAGTCATTTTATATTGTTGTTGATTTT
>JBBPBX010015642.1:35290-49168 GCA_038048925.1 Garcialebias charrua | reverse complement strand
TATATATATACATATACACATATATATATATACATATATATACACATATATATATATACATATATATATATACATATATATATATATACATATATATATATATACATATATATATATATATATATACATATATATATACATATACAGGTAGTCCCCGATTTACGAGCGAGATCCGTTACAACGAGGCGCTCGTAAACCGGAAATCTCGTAATTTGGAACGGCCGCCATGTCTCTCGTAAATCCGGAATTTCGCTCGTAAATTGGAACGGTTTCGCTAGCGCGACTACAAACACTCTATTTTCATCCAAAAACTGCTTATGAGTGCATAAAAATGATCGGAAACGTGTGTCCATATGTTTAACTAACTAACTGTGGTGAAAAAACACATGAAAACTCAGTATTTTTTGCGTTTTTTCCAAAAATTCGCCAGCTCGTAAGTCTGGAACCTCGTAGATCAGAGCGCTCGTAATTCGGGGACTACCTGTATATATATATATATATATATATATATATATACATATATATATATATATATATATATATATATATATATATATATATATATATATATATATATATATATATATATATATATATATATATATATATATATATATATATATATATATATATATATATATATATATATATATATTATATATATATATATATATATATATATATATATATATATATATATATATATATATATATATATATATATATATATATATATATATATATATATATATATATATATATATATACCGTATTCTCCGGTGTATAATACGCACTTTTTTTGCTCATTTGAATATCCTGCGTATTATACACCGAAGCGTATTATCTATGGATTTTTTCCCATATTTTTAGACCCATTTTTAGCTCTGATTCGCCGTTTTTCATTTTGGCCAAAAATGGTGCAGTACCAGTTTCGGCCGCTATGGGCGCTAATGCGCCCTGTAGTCTGTTTATTCAAACTGTTTAAATTCATGCTGAATAGCAAATGTTATTCCAAAATGTTATTCATGAAGGATTTCTCTTCTCAAACCTGCAGTGAAGATTCAGTGACACTGTTTATCTCGTTTTAGTTTGAGCTCAGGACAATCTCCTCAGAAGAGACTTGTTTTTGTCCTAATTAATAATCAGATGAATAATATCTGTTTTTGCTATTATCATTAACATAGGTCCCATATGTGACGCTTTAATGACGTTGTTTTAACCAAACCAACAGGTTAACAGTGTTGTGTGTAGTGTTAAGATCAGTTTTTATCATAAAATGCTGACATCTGAAACTAACACTTTATCTTTCTGACAATTTGTAATGTTTGATTCAAATTAAAAGTAATAAAAGTATTACTGTCCCTTCAGGAATAACTCCCAAAAAGTTCATTACTGAGAGCGATCAGAGAAATGTTTCTGAGGTCTGAGGTTGTATCACTGCAGTTTCAATGGGTTTGGCGCCATCTAGTGGCCATAAAAAAGACTGTCACGGCAGCGCGTATTATACACCGAAGCGTATTATCTAAGGGTTTTTCTGATTTATTTCCAAAAATATGACAAAGCGTATTATACACCGGAGCGTATTATACACCGAAGAATACGGTATATACACACACACACACACACACACACACACACGTAAATGTACCTGAAAAAGCCACAGGCAAAGCAGAATGTTCAAAAAAGAAACAAGATCATCCATTTTTGATGGTTGTTCTTTCCAGCTCTTCTTCTAATGCGTGTTAGTGGTGGTTAGTAAAAAACTTAATGTAGCACTAGCACCACCAGCTGGTAAGGCACATTGATATTAATGATCCGCCGACTAGAGGTGAACTATCCGCCCACTATAAAAGGGACCTAATGGGCGCTGTGGAGACAGAAATAAACCGGTCCCACAGGAACCGGCCCAAACAAGCCACAATGGGACCCTACAGGAACCAGCCCTGTGGATAAGGGGCATAAGCCTGGTTGTCACTAATGCCTCTTTTCCACCGCTCAGCTTGGGTCGGATCAGATCGGCTCAGATCGGCTCAATTCAGTTCGGCTCACATGTAGTTCTGTTTCCATAGCACTTCTGTCCCCCTTCTGTGGGCGGGGTCCAGAATCCTACTCGTCTTACCACATGGTGGCAGTAGTGTTCCCTCAAGCTATTTACTAGTAGCCACCACTAGAAGAAGAACACAATAAAGGCTTTGACAGAATGTTGTGAAAGAGATGTCATGCTATAATGAGTACCTCATGAGCTGTAATCTTTAAACCCAATTCATAATCCTACCTTGTTGCCTTCTTTAAACCCATGTATTTTCCAATTTAGTATTTTTACAATAAAGATGTATTAAAAACATATTTTATTATTTAGTTATGCACAAGGTGCTTGATAAAGTTGCAAAACCATATTTGTCTGAGCTGCTTCAACCTTCCTGCCCTCCCCGATCTCAGATCAGCTGAGCAGTTGCTGCTGACAGTCCTCAAAACTAGGATGAAGCTCAGAGGTGACAGAGCGTTTGGCGTTGTTGCTCCCAGGCTGTGGAACTGTTCAGTGTCAGAGAGGCCTTCTCTCTTCCTGTTTTTAAATCTCTTTTAAAAACACACTTTTATTCCTTGGCTTTTAACACGTGATCTTATCTTTTATGGCATGTTAACACACCTGCAGTAAGACTGGTATATGTATTTATTTATTTTTGTATGCTTTTTATAGTTTTTAATTAACTTGTCTTTTATGTTATTGTACAAGCACTTTGGTTGACCCTGTGGTTTTTAAAATGTGCTTTATGGTAAATGGTAAATGGAGCTTATTTATATAGCGCTTTCTAGCCCCCTGTGAGGAGCCCCAAAGCGCTTTACAATACCAACCATCCACCCATCCAACCAAACATACACCCATTCATTCACACATTCATACACCGGTAGTGGTAGCCTGCCTTGCAAGGCGCCATCCAGACCTACCGGGAGCAACTTAAATCAATCATCTTTATAAATAAAGATGATTGATTTAAAACATCACACTGTGATCTTTGAAACTGCCAGTGTCTCCCTGGTAAAGTTGCTGCTGGGCGCAGATGATGGATGGATGGATGGTCTGTGAACACCTTGAGGTCTTCCTAGGAGCTGAAGGGGTGGATGTTGATGCCTGTGTCTCCCTGGTAAAGTTGCTGCTGGGCGCAGATGATGGATGGATGATGGGTGGATGGATGGTCTGTGAATTCTTTAACTTTAAACTGTCCAAAGGACTTTGGCCACTTTGAATTTTTGACTGTTTTTGTCTGACTTCATCCTAGCCTGGCCCTCGCCTTCCTGCACAGCTCCGCTCAATTCTCATTTCCCTTCACTGCACAGTCTGGGACTTCTCCCATTAACAACGATTTCTCCGGTAGATTTTTGTTCGGACCAATCAGAGAACAGAAGGGGCGGAGTTTTTGGCCCCTAACCCACGCCCCCACCTGTCCCAGCGCAGCCAGCGAGCAGCCGCATGTTCTCATTCAAAGCGATGCAAAGCGATGCAGAACTGTTTTATATGTGACACAAATTTATTAATTTCCCCTTCTTAATCCCTTATCTGGAGTTTTCTTTTGTTTTTTTCCCAAAAGTCAAGTAATCGCTCCCTCCTCCTTCTCCTCCACCCTCCGTTGAGTGAAATGAACAAGGAGGAAATGGCTGAGGTTGTCACGAGAATTAAACTCGGGTTTTACGTTGCTGACCGAGTCCCATCAGATTTTCTGGTCTTTTGGTGAGCTGGACCAGCGATCCATGGTTTTATTTTATTAAAATGTTTTATTAACATATAAACACAGAATTTGCGCAGCGAGAGAAAAGCTGCAGGAGGCGGAGCAGTTGTCAGTCAAGTTCACCAGAGCACGGGGGGTGGCTCTGAGGGGAGGGAGCAGAATGCTTTCCCTGTTCAAAATATCCAATGGTTTTGTTCCTCAGCAGAGGCCAACGCCTCCAGCAAGAATCGTTTCTCTATGGAAAAAGTCCAGACCCTTGTCTGAAGCGAAGTGAAGGACAGGGTCTGGTTTTAACCAGGCTAACTTCATCCTAGAAGAACCAAATAATTTATAACGTAATAACAGTTGAGCAGATTCTAATAATCTTTTTCTTATGATTCTTTAAAGGTCAAATGCAAATGGAAAGTTCTCTTAACTTCCAGTATGGATTTAAACACTATACACACTTCACATTATAAAATAAGTTTAGGAAATTGAATGTTCGAGGACACCACTTAAGAAAATATAACGTTTAACAGGAAAAGTTTGAAGTGACAAATGTACAGAAGTAACGAATTTCCATCTGGTGTCTCACGGCTTCCTCCAGAACATGACACAGGTTGTTGAATTCTGGTGATTTTCTTCTGTTGACTGTAAAAGAAAAATGTGGTTAATTTAGTCCAGAAACTGTTTTTTTTAACTAACAGAATGTAATCACAGGATGTTCATGTACTAACTACAACCTGTTGGAGTTATTTGAATTTATATTCGATTTTTATAAAAAAAATTCGTAGTGCACGCACATGTTTGGAAGAAGTCAAAGCGAACCTACTTTAAATGCAGCAGATTTGACCACTACGTGACATTATTAAAGAGTGGTTGAGCTCAGGAGCCCTCGTACTATAAAGTCAGCTATGAAATATATTTTTACTATATCTGTTCATTGAGCTACATTTTAAGCCGCCCGCGCGCGTTGCTCGTGGCGATCCTACTTTTTAAAATCCTGCAGTTTTGAGCAGTACGTGATTTTATTAAGGACACGTTCAGCTGAAGACCCATCTTTGCTATAATTTTAAAAACAAATTATTGTTTTTACCGTGTTTATCATGTAAAGTCCTTCGGTGTTCACTCCCTCGCTTCCGTGAAAACAGCTCGAGTCCACACAGAATTCTCCTTCCGGCGCGGGTGAGCGTGAGTCGTCACCCCAAAGAAATGAGACCAGAAATCTGGTGCGGCGCAGCTCGGAATATCCGGTGGAGATGGCGTAAAGTGGGTGTCTGCGACGCACATATGACGTAATATCCGACCCGCACCGACTGGTGGAAAAGGGGCATAAGCCCACTGGACAACCCCCTGATGGGGGTGGACAAATTCACACAAAGGCCATAGTCAAAGTTTAAACTTTTCGCAATCTAGAACTAACTTCTGCCACGTGTCTTCCTTGCAGAAATGAACATGGCCTACCTGTTTCCAGTGAACTCTTCACTGCAGAACAAGCAGAGACGATGGAAACTGCTGTCATCCCTCTCCTTCTGCTGTTGCTCCAGTACCTCCTCCTGCAGAAGACCAAGCTGTCACTTAAAGGGAAAAAAGGCCAAACCTTTCTAGTTCTGGGGTTTTAAATACCAAGACATATTAATAAAGATGTGGGACCTTATGCATCCCTATAACTATAAACTGTGATGACTTCATGAGATTCTTTATAAATATATATATATGTTTCAATTAGAGAGAAATTTCAAACCATTCTTCCTTCTACTGTCCCTAGTCCCCTATAAGATGAGACAACTTTAAAAATTTCACTGGAACCTGATTTATGTTTGGACTGTTTTTGTCCTGTTGAGCTCACTGAATTGACAAAAATAATAGCCTTATTCAAACCATCCACATGTCAACTAGATCCCATCCCAACCGGACCAAGTAAAGAGGTATTTCCCCTTATTAATGTCCACATACTGGATCTGCTTAATTTGTCTTTAATGAACAGTTATGTACCACAGCACTTTAAGATTGCTGTAATTAAACCTTTACTTAAGAAGTCTGACCTTGATTCAGAATTTCTGGCCAATTATAGACCTCTATCTAATCTAACTTTCATCTTAAAAAATTCTAGAGAAAATAGTTGCAGGTCAGTTGTGTGAACATCTTTTAAAAAAAATCTGTTTGAAGAGTTTCAGTCAGGATTTAAAGTTCATCATAGCACATAAACAGCAATAGTAAAAGTCACTAATGATATTCTCATGGCCTACGACAATGGACTTGTGTCTCTACTGGTCCTGTTAGACCTGAGTGCTGCATTTGATACAGTTGATCACAATATTTTACTACAGAGGCTTGAATATGATATTGGGATTACAGAAACAGCTCTAAAATGGTTTAAATTATATCTATCTGATAGATTCCAGTTTGTAAATGTAAATAATAAATCTTCTTCATACACCAAAGTTAGTAATGGAGTTCCTCAGGGATCAGTGCTTGGGCCAATACTCTTTACTTTATACAGGGAGTCCTCGACTTACGACGCCCTCGACTTACGGCAATCCGGACTTACGAACGCGCTCCGTTGAAAAACATTGCATCGAGTTACGGCGGAGATGCAACTTTAAGGCAGAAAATACGGTACCAAAACTGAAACTTAGGGGAGCAGGAAACGAAACTTAGAGGAGCTTGAAACTTACAGGTGGGTGGGAGGTTTCCAATGACGTGCTCAAGAGCAGGCAGCAGGCAGATCGGAGCAGATGGAGGAAGAAATGACCAGCTCCCAGTAAGAAATTAACTCTTTTTCCTGATAATGTGTTAGGATAGGCTAAGTATTGAACGTGCTGTGTTAGCTAACCGTTTGTAAATAAAGTTCTGTGCATGTTTATGGACCAGTATGTACGTTTGTTCAGTCTCATATCGATAAACGGGTGTGCGGCGCAGCGTTAGCATGCCGTTTCCGTCTTACGGCAAAAATCCGGACTTACAAACGCCACGTGTAATGAGTTCCGACTTACGTCAAAATCGGGTTACGAACAGTGCGTAGGAACGGAACTCGTTCGTAAGTCGAGGACTCCCTGTATACTGTACTTTTAGTTATTTCTTTATTTTTATTTATAAAATGTATTCATTAAAAAAAACAATACAAAACAATCCCATAAACAAAAAGAATACAAAATATAAAATGAAAGGTAGCAGAAAGAAGAAAAAAATCTTATTATATCTGCCCCTTTTTTCAAACAATTAGTTCAAACAATAATAATCTTCAAGTAACAGAACAAAATGAATAACTCTTTCTAATTTTCTAACTCTAATACAATACACATTAAGCTACTTCATTTTTTTTTTAACAATTCAGTTTTGATCATTTTCTTAAATGTACACATTGACTTGGCATTTTTAACATCACTCTCCAAACCATTCCACAATCCAATTCCCTGGATTGAGGTAGACCGTCCCTTCAAACTAGTTCTGAATTTTGGTTTGACAATCTCTGTCCCCTTAAGATTATAACAACTTTGTCTTTTAACAAAATTTATTTGGATATTTAAAGGTAATGTGTTATTCTGAGCCCTATACATAACTGATAAAATACTATAATCTACTGTAGTAGACCTTAGGGTGCTACTAGATGTAAGAGTATGAGCAGGTGTTATCCTGACACAACCTTATAATTAATTATACCATACCATACCATTTTATTTATAAAGCACTTTAAACAGGAACAAGTCCACACAAAGTGCTGGACAAACAAACACGCAACAGGCAACACAGACAATGAAGTACAACACGAAAAACATAAAAACATTGCAGATCATAAATCAAACGATCCAATACAAATCAGCTGGCATTGAAAGCGATGGAGTAGTAGTGAGTTTTTAACCGGGATTTGAAAACCGAGAGGGAGGGGGCCTGTTTGATGAGCAGCGGTAACTCGTTCCAGAGTCTTGGGCCTGCTACAGAGAACGCTCTGTCACCCCTGCGCTTAAGGCGAGTTTCTGGAACTATTAAGAGTACCTGATCCTCTGACCTCAAAGCACGTGGAGGGACATATGGGTGTATCAGATCCGAGAGATAGGCGGGGGCGAGACTGTTCAGCGATTTGTAGACATACATGAGAATTTTGAATTGGATTCGAAGATGAACCGGTAGCCAGTGAAGGGAGGCCAAGACTGGTGTAATGTGCTCTCTTTTGCGTGTGCTGGTTAAAAATCGGGCAGCTGCGTTCTGAACCAGTTGTAATCGTGCAATGGTGGCTTGACTGACGCCAAGCAGAAGTGAATTGCAGTAATCAAGCCTAGATGTAATGAATGCGTGAATCACTGTCTCCAGGTTGTTTTTTGATAATATGGGCTTCAGCTTAGACAGACGCCTCAGCTGGAAAAAACAGGATTTGACGATCATGTTTACATGACTGTTGAGTTTCATGGAAGGATCCATTATCACTCCCAGATTTGTGACTTTTTGTTTTTCGGACAGGGGTAGAGCAGACAGGTCAATGCAGTGGTTTGAGGTTGTGTCATTGGGAAGGAACAATATGGCTTCCGACTTCTTATCATTGAAGCTTAAGAAATTTAAAGCCATCCAGTCCCTGATGTCAGCCAGGCAGTCGAGCAGAGGTTGAATAGAGCCTGTACCATTTTGTCTTAGGGGGAAGTAAATTTGACAGTCATCAGCGTAGAAGTGGAAGGGTATATTGTGTTTCCGGAAAATAGCACCGAGTGGCAGCAGGTATAAGGAGAACAAGAGAGGACCCAGGATGGACCCCTGCGGAACCCCCCATTTAAGAGCCGCCACTGCAGAAGTAAAATCGTTGATGGAAACACAAAAGGATCTGTCAGAGAGGTAGGATCTGAACCAGTTTAGGGCTGATCCTGAGATGCCCACCCACTGCTCCAACCTAGCAATGAGGATCTCATGGTCGATGGTGTCGAAAGCGGATGTGAGGTCCAATAGGACAAGCAGCACAGAGTCACCAGTATCTGTGGATAGGAAGATGTCGTTAAAAACCTTCAGTAGGGCAGTCTCAGTGCTGTGGAGGGATTTGAAGCCAGACTGGAATAGCTCGGGGATAGCGTGATCCTCCAGGAAGCACTTTAGTTGGGACTCAACTATTTTCTCTAGAAGTTTAGATACAAATGGGAGTCTGGAGACAGGCCTGAAGTTGGATAATACTGACGGGTCGAGGTTTGGTTTTTTCAGGAGGGGTTGAACAGCAGCATGTTTTAATGATTTTGGCACCACACCCGAGGATAGACTGCTATTTACAATCGAGAGAATGGAGGGACCTAGAGTGTGAAAAACCTCCTTTAGGAGCCGAGGGGGGACCACATCGAAGGGGGAGCCAGATGGTTTCAGGCTGCACATGACCTGCTCTAGAGAGGACAGAGAGACTGGTTCAAAATGGTCACAAACAGCAACAGATTGAGGTGGGATGGATGGATCGTGAGATGGAGGAGAAATGAGAGCCCTGGTGGTTGCGATTTTATCTAAAAAGAAATGTTGGAAGTTCTCGCACAGCTCAGTCGAGGCTTCCATGGGTGATTGTTCAGTGAGGTGGAGAACAGAGTTTAGGGTGGAGAACAGAACTCGAGGGTTACGAGAGTTTGCAGCAATGATATCAGAGAAGTATTGTGATTTAGCAGTTTTCACTGCTTTCTGATATCGGCGCCAGCTCTCTTTTACCATCTGAAAAGAGACCTGCAGTCTGTCTTTTTTCCATTTCCTCTCCGCCTTTCGGCATTGCTGCCTGGCAGCTCTGGTCGTGTCATTCAGCCACGGTTTGGCCCTGAGAATTATTCACGGATTCTCTTCTTTTTCGGATTAAACAAATAGCTTGTGTGACCAGGTGAGATATAAGTGACCATGAAACGTTAATTATAGTTGACCCATCAAGGAAATGCGGTCATTAAAATAACATCATACAAGTACACTGTGATTTAGTACTGATCAATTTCTTATAAATGTTTGAGGAACAACAGATCAAGTTATGAGATGGTAATTAACTTATATCTGAAGGCATTTTTAACTTAATGTTACTGGCAAGGAAATAGATTAAAGAAAGGCGGAAGGAGAGAGGGGGAGTTATCTTGAACAAATGAATTCAACCAGAAATGGCAGCTCTCCGGGCGATGTCAGCTGAACCCAGGTCAGCTTAGTAAAACATCAAACAGGCTCTTTACCTTGCAAAGATGGTCGGTCCCTAGCTCCGGTAAAGAGAATACACCAGCCTTAGACGTAAAAGGTTCGTCGGTCCAGTTATGTCCAAACCGGTCTCCAGCGTGTTTACTTTTCAGCATCCAGCATCCGCGTTAATCGGCAGAAGTAGCGGGCAATTCCATTTGATTTCCAGAATAAAATATTCCTCAAAAGGAATTTCTATTCAAAGGTTTGAGCTTTGAGCTTGTTCGTATTTACAGCGAGCGTGCTGTAAATCCTTAGCTGAGGAACAAGACCTTTGGCTCATGGTCTTGTTTACAGCTCAAGAAAAGTCTCAATCTGAACTCTCCAACAGTCTTCAACAGACTGAACGTTCAAGGAAGTGAACACTTTTAAAGGGAGCTTGACTTCCTGATAATCACTCCTTCCTTATTGGTTAGCAACCAGGAAGTAGGAGGAGATTAGGAGGAGAAGAGAGGTTAGTTTAGGTCAGAAGATGAGGATATAAGTGAATTAGAAAGGAGGATAAACAGATGCCAGCTTTATGATTAAAACTGATTAACTGTCTATAACACTTCTAAACAAATATTGAAAAGTCATGTTGACTTGTCCTTCGATTAAACAACGTCATTTAATTATCAACATATTGAAAATAATAATGATAATAACAACAAACAGAAGGTTACTATTTTTGATTATTTGAATGAGAACAAAAATAAAAAGTCTCTTGGTGAATTAATTTGTGTCCTGGATTCAAATTAATGGGATAAACAGTGTGTTGACTTTTTCATGAAGGTTTTCCAAGAAAGAGGTGCATCACTGAATGTTTTCACAGAAAGAGGTGTACCACTGAGAGTTTTCAGAGACAAAGGTGTACCACTACACTACCAAATCATGGAAATTCAATAACTTCAGCTGATAAAATAATGTGCTTGATGGGTGACAGAAATGCTTTCTAGTGATAATTCTTACAGCTCTTTTCTGTTAAATAAAAATAGGCTTTGTACGGTAATTGTTTACACACTTTCCCCCAAACATCAATACAATAGATTAAGTGTGGAACAATGATTGTGTTATACAACAAATACAGAGCTTTATCATTCAATAGGTCTCTGACTTTGTACAGTACTGCAATAGATTTAGCTATTTTTATTCTTACAGAATTTATGTGATGTTTCCATGTCAGTTTGTCATCAATGATAACACCCAAAAACTTCACCTCACTCACTCTACAAATCTCAACACCCTCAATTTTAAATGGAACATCAACAGTTTTCTTTTTATTACTGAATATCATGTAATTAGTTTTATCTAGATTTAATGATATTTATTAAGTTTAAACCAAGTTTGTATTTTAACAAATTCTGTCTTCATCAACTCCAACATCCGTGTTGTTTCAATGATTTATAATTTTTCTTCTCCTGAGCTCAGCTACGTTTTTCCAAATCCTTCAGTTCTTTTATTATTTTAGCCTGAGACCCTTCATGTGCTCTGATCCAGATGCTTCCATTTCTTGACCAAGTTGATGCTATTTTTTTCCTGTTATTTTAACAACCTTGCTTCATGTGCAATATTTCCATTTTTTTTAGTTAGATGTTCATGTATACATTTGTTCCCTTCAGTTTTTTTGCTTGCATTATTACATTGTTTCTTGATTTCCTACTAACGAACCTGATTACTATTGATGGTTTGAAATTTTCAGATTTACTGGGCAGGGTGTGACAGTTTGAAATGTCCTCATGCTCGATGTCAATGTCTTTGGTTTGTAAAAAAGTCATTACTTGTTCCTCCAGAGTCTTCAGCTCTTCTTGTGGTGTCTCTTCTGTAACGTTAGCACCTGCAGCAACTGCCAGGGCCTAACCTCAAGTCCAGTAATCACTAAGTTATCTCATCTTGTGTATTGTTCCATATCATCTACTTTTTGTTCCAGTTCAGCTATTTTTTTTGTCTTTGTTACTTATCAAAACTTTCAATTGTTTCACTTCCTCAATCAGGCCAATCAGTTCTTGTTGAGATGCTAATCTTGTCAGTTCAGCACTCAAAGTTTAATTTCCTTCATATTTTCTTAATTATTTTCCACCGACTCTAGTTTCATTTGTCCACATCTATTCGGCATTACTCACGCTACTTCTGGCCTGGCGGTAGCAGCTCTCCGGTTTGTCATCAGATGCCCGAGGTTTTATTATAACATTATAATTAAAAATAAAAGCATATTTTCTAAAGTTGTTACACAGACATATTGATATTATTACAACCTCTAAGCAGACATATTATGCAAACCCCTGTGCTCTCTAGTGCCCCCACCCCCACCCCCCACCATGGGGATCGGGCTCCCCAGGTTGGGAACCACTAGTCCAGATGACCTGACTGAACTCTGTTGGATTATTGAGCATGAACTTTGATGTACTGAGCATATCTTGGATTCAGAAACGGCCCAACTCAGCTTCTTCTCTTGTGGTTGCCATGGTGAATCAAGGTGTCAAAGCTCCATTAACGATGGCCTTGTACAGCACACACTATTATCTCTACGTTAAGATACTTAAGAGTTATTTAACCTCAATGTAATCAGCCTTTCTGGAACTGAAAACCCAAAGTTTTCCCTCTTGGACCAAGTTAACTCAGAACTTAGAGACTAACAGTTTGTCAAACCTCCTTTCTTGAAACCCCTGGACAGAGTTTGATCCATGTGGTAGAAATGTAAACAGCCTCCTGTGATCAGCAGTTGTTGAGTTTCTTTCGAGGTCCTTACCAGTCGTTTCTGCTGCAGCTTTTCTCGAAGGAACCGGTCTTCTAGAAGAACATCACAGAGCAGGAAGTAGTCTTCCTGTTTCTCTGCAATTTCAACAAAAACTGATGAGCAGATGGCTCCTGTCATCATCTTTACAATGTGTTGCTCAGGACATTTCAAAACTGGACCCACAATGCGTTTGATTTACATTTACAGCTCGTCTAAAAAAAAATACAAGGTTACGCTCCTTATCTACTAGGGGTGCAGGAAAAAAAAAAATCAGATTAAAAAAAAAAAGAATCTAGATTCTTAGTCCTGGCGATTCAAAATCGATTCTAAAAGCCCCAAAATCTTTTTTTTTTTGCTAAATATGAATCAATATGTTAAACTGAAGTCTGTATTTTATTTCGAGTTAAAGGTTAATGCACTATGGTAGGCTGAAATCTGTTTACTTTTTATATATATATATATGTATGTATATACTAGTGCTTTAATAGAGTACCCGAGTACTCGACAGATCGAGTCCTAAAAGTTCTATCGAGGTCTTTTCGTCCATCTCGAGTACTCGTAGGGACGTCATTACGTTACATGTCACATGATCCGCACCGAGCTAGTAGACACTACCAAATGGATTCCTCTGTGGTCCACGCTGGATGTATGGAGCTGGTCCAGTCTTGTCAAAAAGGTAAAAATGCGTCGTGTTTTATTATTATGAAACGGTTTATAATTTTATAGAATGCTTTGCTGCTCATTGAATCAACTTCTGTCACTGACCACCGTAGATTGTGACAGGAGGTGGCGGTGTTGGATTGCAGGTCACATGTATAACACGGCCGAAACGGCTTCCTCTCTCGTTTCACAAACAAAAAGCAACAAATATTCATCTCTCTAGACCTATTAAAAACCTATAAACACATTAATCTCTAAAAGTAAACCTAAATTGCACAGCACTGCAGGCGGTGGTGCGGTGTTGCCCCATTTGTTTTTCAGTTTCGGTTTCAGCGCCGCACGGTACTTTCACTTTTAATATTAATAATAATAACTAATAGTTTTGTTTTTCCTGTGACTTATCTGCAGTATGATAAATGATAGGAGCATAATAAATGCTCCCAATGTTTTGTTGGTCTTTTTTTTTTTTGGTAAATAATGAAGTTTTTATGCATTTTTATATATTTATTTATTTTGCATCTTAAGAGCCTATGACATCATCGACTACTCGAGTACTAATCGAGTTTATTTATGTTAATGTCGAGTTTAAAAATTATGTACTCGTTCAACCCCTAATATATATATATATATATATATACT